>REGO01000628.1:672700-684023 GCA_010120015.1 Rhombomys opimus
CGGAGGGCCTCTGAAAGGCTCTGCCCTGCAGACTATCAAAGCAGATGCTGAGACTTATGGCCAACTGTTGGGCAATGTGCATGGAATCTTATGTAATAATTGGGAAATAGATCTGGAGAGGACAGGAACTCCACAAGGAGAGCAGCAAAACCAGAAATTTGAACCCAGGGGTCTTCCCAGAGACTCATACTCCAATCAAGTAGCATGCATGGAGATAACCTAGAACCCCTGCCACAGATGTAGCCCATGGCAGTTTAGTGTCCAAGTGGGTTACATAGTAATGGGAAGAGGGACTGCCTCTGGAAATATTTTTCATACAAGCCTTTACTTGCTTGGCTAGAGTCACAACCAAGGTACTTCATGATCTTTGTGGCTATTGTAAGGGTGTTGTTACAATTTCTTTCTCAGCCCTTTTGTCTTTTGTATACAGGAGTGCTACTGATTTTTTTTTTGAGTTAATTTTGTATCCAGCTACTTTCCTGAGGGTATTTATCAGCTGTAGGAGTTCCTGGGTAGAATTTTTGGGGTCGCTCATGTATACTATCATATCATCTACAAATAATGATACTTTGACTTCTTCCTTCCCAATTTGAATCCCCTTGATCTCCTTTAATTGTCTTATTGCTCTAGCAAGGACTTCAAGAACTATGTTGAAGAGATATGGCGAGAGAGGGCAGCCTTGTCTTGTCCCTAATTTCAGTGGGATTGATTTAAGTTTCTCTCCATTGAGTTTGATGTAGGCTATAGGCTTGCTGCATATTTCCTTTACTATGTTTAGGTAGGTGCCTTATATCCCTGATTTCTCCAAGACTGTGAACATGAATGGGTCTTGGATTTTATCAAATGCTTTTTCAGCATCTAAGGAGATTATTATGTGTTTTTTTTCTTTCTTTTTGTTTATATGGTAGATTACATTGATGGATTTCCGTATACTGAGCCACCCCTGCATACCTGGGATGAAGCCTACTTGGTCATAGTGGATGATACCTTGATGTACTCTTGGATTTGGTTTGCAAGATTTTTTGTTTTTGTGTGTGTACTTTTGCATCAATGTTCATAAGGGAGATAGGCCTGAAATTCTCTTTCTTTGTTGGGTCTTTGTGAAGTTTACGTACCAAGGTGACTGTGGCTTCATAGAATGAATTTTGTAGTGTTCCTTCTGTTTCTATTTTATGGAATAGTTTGAAGAGAATTGGAGTTAGCTCTTCTTTGAAGGTCTGGTAGAATTGGGTGCTGAAACCATCTGGCCCTGGGCTTTTTTTGGATTGGAGACTTTTGATGACAACTTCTATTTTCTTAGGGGATATTGGACAATTTTTTTGACTTTCCTGGTTTTGATTCAGCTTTGGTACGTGGAATCAATCAAGAAAATTGTCCATTTCATTTAGATTTTCAAATTTTGTGGAGTATAGGCTTTTGAAGTAAGACCTAATGATTATTTGGAGTTCCTCAGTGTCTCTTGTTTCCCTTATCCTTTCTGATTTTGTAGATTTGGATAGTTTCTCTGTGCCTTTTAGTTAGTTTGGCTAAGGCTTTGTCTGTCTTGTTGATTTTTCTTAAAGAACCAGCTCTTGGTTTCATTGATTCTTTGAATTGTTTTGTTTGTTTCTAATTTCTTGATTTCAGCATGAGTTTGATTATTATCAGTCATCTACTCCTCTTTGGTGTGTCTGCTTCTTTTTTTTCCTAGGGCTTTCAGGTGAGCCATAAGTTGCTTGAATGAGATGTTTCGAATTTCTTCTTGAAGTCCTATGAATTTTCCTCTGAGCTCTGCTTTCATAGTGTCCCATAAGTTTGGGTATGTTGTGCCTTCATTTTCATTGAATTCTAGAAAGACTAATTTCTTTCTTTATTTCATCCCTGACCCAGCTGTCCTTGAATAGCGAGTTGTTCAATTTTCATATGTGTATAGGCTTTTTGCTGTATCTGTTGTTGTTGAGGTTCAGCTTTAGTCCTTGTTTGTCATATAGGATACAAAGAATATTTCAATCCTCTTGAATCTGTTGAGGCTCGCTCTGTGATCATCTTTGTGGTCTATTTTGTAGAAGGTTCCATGAGGTGCTGAGAATAAGGTAAATTCTTTTGTGTTTGGGTGTAAGGTTCTGTAGATGTCTGTTTAGGTCCACTTGAATCATGACCTCTTTTAGAGTCATTGTTTCTTTGTTTAATTTCTGCTTTGTTGACCTGCCCTTTGTTGAGAGTGGGGTGTTGAAGTCTGCCACTATTAGTGTGTGGGGATTTATGTGTGGTTTACGTTTTATTAATGTTTCTTTTACAAATGTGTTTGCCCTTGTGTTTGGGGCATAGATGCTCAGAATTGTGATGTCTTCCTGGTGGAACTTTCCTTTGATGAGTATGAAGTGTCCTTCCCTATCTCTTTTGATTAATTTTGGTTGAAAGTCTATTTTTTTTTAGATATTAGAATGGCTACTCCTATTTGCTTCTTGGGTCCATTTGCTTGGAAAACTGTCTTCCAGCCTTTTACTCTCAGGTAATGTCTATCTTTGTGACTTAGGTGTGTTTCTTGTATGCAACAGATTGTTGGGTCCTATTTACTCATCCATTCTGTTAGTCTGTGTCTTTTTATTGGAGAATTGAGTCCATGAGAGAGATTAATGACCAGTGGTTGTTAGATCCTTTCATATTGATTTTGTCTGTGGTAGTGTGTTTGTTTGCTTGGCTTCTTTTTGTTTTGCTGTAGTGAGGTTATTTATTTCCTGTGTTTTTTTGAAAGTATTTAGTTTTTTTGGGGTTGTATTTTTCCTTGTAGTATCTTCTGTAATGCTGGATTTACGTGTATGTATTGTTGAAATTATTTCTTATTGTTGAATATTTTATTTTCTCCATCTATGATGACTGAGAGTTTTGCTGGGTATAATAGACTAGGCTGACATCTGTGTTCTCTTAGAGCCTGCATGATATCTGTCCAGGCCCTTCTGGCTTTCATAGTCTCTGTAGAGTAATCATGTGTGATTCTGATGGGTTTGTTATTATATGTTACTTGGCTGTTTTCCCTTGCAACTTTTAGTATTTTTTTTATTTGTTCTATGTACGTACTGTTTTGATTATTATGTGGCGGGAGGATTTTCTTTTCAGTTCCAATTTATTAAGTGTTCTGTATGCCTCTTGTATGCTTATAGGTCTCTCCCTTAAGTTGGGGAAATTTTCTTCTATGATTTTGTTGAAAATATTTTCAGAGCCTTGAATTTTCTTTTTCCTGTATTCCTATTATTCTTTGGTATTGTATTTTCATGTTGTCTTGGATTTCTTTGATGGTTTGTGTCAGGAATTTTTTAGATTTATTATTTTCTCTGATAGATACATCAGTTTCTTCCATTGTGTCTTCCACACCTGAGATTCTTTCTTCTATTTCTTATAGTCTGTTGGTTATGCTTACCTCTGTAGTTACTGTTTTCTTCCCTAAGTTCTTCCTCTCCAAGATTTCCTCTGTTTGTGTTTTCTTTAATTTTTCCAATTTTATCTTCAGATCTTGAACCGTTTTGTTAATATCCTTCACCTGTCTGACTATTTTCCTCCTTTTCCATCAATTCCTTCACCTGTTTATTTGAACATTCCTCTGTTTCTTTTATTTATTTCAGTGGTTTAATCATTTCCTCTCTGAAAGCCACCAACTGTTTGGCTGCATCTTCCTGTATTTCTTTATGGATGGCCATAATCTGTTTGACTTTATCTTCCTCTAATTCTTTATGCAGTTCATCTGTTTCCTCCACTGTCCTCTTTATAAGCATAGATGTAAGCTCATCTTCTTTTATTTTACTTATGTTAAGGTGTCCAGAGTTATGGGGATGCCATATTGCTTTAACTTTTGTTGGTTGTGCTTTTATGCTGGCCTCTACCCATCTGGCTGTTTCAGGTGTTAACTATTAATTTCTGGTGCCTGTTGGAATCCTGGGGTGGGGAGAATCCCACTGGAAATCCCATTCTCTGGTGTTATGGGGCCCACAGTTCAGTCTAGGACAGTGATCAGAGTACACAGGTGTGTGGCTCTGGGTTGGCAACCTAGTGCAGGCCAGGACCCAGGAACTCTTCCAGAGTTTAGCTGGGTGACCTGAACCAGATTGATTCTCATACTGTGGGGTTTCTTCTTACCTGGGAAATACAATCGTTGGTGTTTTAGGGCCCAGAGTACCATCTGTTGTCACTGTGGTGTCCCTCCTGTGCTGCTGGTCAGAAAGTGTCCTCCCAGCACCGCCATCTTGGATCTCCCTACAGAATATTTTTAAGGAGTTAATAATTTGTCTTTTTCCTTAGGAGTTTCTTGGAATTGCTTTTCAGTTCTCTTATTGGCATTTCACTTACTCAAGAACTATTCATTTGAAAAAAAATTATTTTATTCTTTCTACATTGACAAGTTTTACACATTTATCATAAAGCCATTGGCCATATTTTGTGCAAATTTTCTGAGGGTTGTTTTGAGTTGCTTATTCCTCTGAATGTAGAAGTTGCTTATTCCTCTGTCATGATAGAAGTAGCTGTGTAGGAAGTTTTGAAAATGAATAAGGAGATTCCTTCCTGAAAAAAAATCATTTTAATTTTTTTAGTTAATTTGAGTTTTTATATACAATTTATAACTTTGCCTTTTACCTATAAAATATTTTTATAGGATTATCATTTTAGAAAGAACTTACATCCTTTGTTTGAGACAGTCTTTCTGTGTAGCCCTGGCTGTCCTAGAACTTGCTCTGTAGACCAGGCTGACTCAAGCTAACAGAGATCCTCCTGCCTCTGCCTCCCAAATGCTGGCTCCACCACCACCCAGGTGAAGAACTTAACATCTTAAAACACTGTGCAGAGTAGGTCTCTCTTTTAGATACTCTTTGATTTCTTTCAACACTATATTACAATATTTTAAGAGATAGGATTTCTCTGTGTAGTCTTGGTTGTCCTAGACTCACTTTGTAGACCAGGCTGGCCTCGAACTTACAGAGGTCTACCAGCCTCTACCCCACTGTGTGCTGGGATTAAAGGCATGCACCACCACACCCGGCTCTGTATTGTAATTTTTAGCATACATATTATTTACACGTTGTCTTTTAAATTTTGGTATCTAGGCAGATGCTGCATATATATATATATGTGAGAATTTGTGTGTGGATCTTTTAATTTGAAAACGTCTTCAATAATATATATATATATATATATATATATATATCTTTTTAAAATGTGTGAGTTCTCTGTCTGCATGTGTACCTGCATGCCAGAAGAGGGCATCAGATTCCTTTATAGATGGTCATGAACCACCATGTGGTTGCTGGGACTTGAATGCAGTACCTCTTGAAGAGCAGCCAGTTATTTTAACTACTGAGTTGTCTCATCAGCTCCTTATTATATTTTTGAAATAAGGCCTTGAACTTGTGATCTTCCTGTCTCAGTCTCCTGCCTATGTTCTTGGCTGTATGTCCCTGTTCTCAGGTTGATGAATTTAATTTTACATATGTTTTGGTAGATTTCTTGGGTTTTCTGTGCATTCATGTCCTATACAGAGACAGTTTTATTTTTCTCTAATCTCTAAACTTTTTCTTTTCTTGCTTTTATTATGCTGGTTACAAGTTCTAATATCTGTTGGGATCATCATGTTGATGCTCACTCTACTTTTGGTTTCCAAACATTGTGGATTTTAGTTTTTTCAGATTAAGGCTGCTAACCTATACTATGTAGAATAAACACCATGAGAAGGAAAGTTTTGCATTGTTTTAGTCTTAGAGAGAAAACATTTAGCTTCTAACACTTATTACAATAAAGATTAAATAAAAAAGATTTTTTATGTTTCATATGTATGTTATATATTAATGTGAAGGTTATTGTAGAGTTTTACCTAAAATTTTACTTTTTTCTATTTTTTTATTTTTATTTTACAATTTATTCATTATATATACCGATTGTATCCCCCTCGTTCAACTCCTCCCAGTTCCATTTTCCCTCGCTTTTTCCTCTTATCCCTTTCCCCTAGCCCTCCCATGCAATCTGCACATAGCTTATCAAGTCCCATCAAGACTGCCTGGATCCTCTTCCTCTGTGTCCTGGCCGCATCGCCAGGGGCAAATGATCAAAGAGCAGGCAACCGAGTTCATGACAGAAGCTTCTGCTCCCCTTACTCAGGCTCACACATGGAGACTGAGCTCTCTATTGACAACATCTCAGCAGGGAGTTTAGGTCTTCTCCATGCATGGGCCTTGGTTGGCGCATCAGTCTCTGCAGGACCCTGTTGACTCACAGTTTTTACTTTGTTGGACTCCTTGTGGGGCTTCTGTCCCCTCTGTGTCCTTTTATCCCCCCTTCCTTTCATAAGACTCCCCGCTCTCTGCCCAAAGTTTGGATGTGAGTCTCAGCATCTGCTTCAATACCCTGTTGGATGGAGCCTTTCAGAGGACCCTCTATAGTAGGCTCCCATCCTGTTCCCTCTCTTCAACCACTTCTGGTATCTATCCTCTTTGCTATTCTGAATGAGACCCCTCTAGGGTCCTTCTTGTTGTTTAGCTTCTCTAGGACTGTAGATTTTAGTATGGTTATCTTATATTGTAAGACTAGTATCCACATACAAGTGAGTGTATACCATGCATTTCTCTGTTTCTGGGTTACCTCACTCAGGATGATCTCTTCTAGTTCCATCCATTTGCCTGCAAATTTCATGATTTCCTTGTTTTTAATAGCTGAGTAGTATTCTATTGTGTAAATGGGCCACAATTTCTGTATCCATTCCTCCGCTAAAGGACATCTAGGTGGTTTCCAGATTATGGCTATTACAAATAAAGCTGCTATGAACATAGTTGAGTAAATGTCCTTGTTGAGTGGTGGAGTATCTTTTGGGTATATGCCCAGGAGTGGTATTGCTGGATCTTCAGGTAATGCTTTTCCCAATTTTCTGAGAAAGTGCCAGATTGATTTCCAAAGTGGTTTTACAAGTTTATATCCCCACTAGCAATAGAGGAGTATTCCCCTTTCTCCATATCCTCTCCAGCATGTGTTGTCATTTTAGTTTTTGATCTTTGCCATTCTGATCAGTATAAGATGGAATCTCAGAGTCTTTTTGATTTGCATTTCTCTGATGACTAAGGGTGTTGAGTATTTTTGTGTTTCTCTGTCATTCGATATTCCTTTGTTGAGAATTCTCTTGTTTAGCTCTGTATACCATTTTTAATTGGATTATTTGGTTTGATGGTGTCTAATTTCTTGAGTTCTTTATTTATTCTGGATATTAGCCTTCTTTTGGGTGTAAGGTTGGTGAAGATCTTTTCCCAGTCTGTAGGCTATCATTTTGTTCTGTTGACAATGTCCTTTAGCTTTACAGAAGCTTTTCAGTTTCATGAGATCCCATTTATTAATTGTTGATCTTAGAGCCTGAGTTTTTGGTATTCTGTTCAGGAAGTTGTGCTCTTTTCCCACCTTTTCTTCCAACAGATGTAGAGTGTCTGGTTTTGTGTTGATGTCTTTGATCCATTTAAACTTTAATTTTGTGCACTGTGCAAGATATGGGTCTGTTTGCATTTTTCTACATGTAGACATCTATTTAGACCAGCACCATTTGTTGAAGATGCTATCTTTTATCCATCGCATGGTTTTTGGCAACTTTGTAAAAAAATAGGGTCTGTAGGTTTACATCTGGGTCTTTGATTTGATTTCATTGATCCACCAGTCTTTTTCTATGCCAGTACAATGCAGTTTTTATTACTGTTGCTTTATAGTAGAGCTTGAGATCCAGGATGGAGATACCTCCATAAGATCTTTTGTTGTAGAGGATTGTTTTAGCTATTCAGGAATTTTTGTTTTTCTATATGAAATTTAGAATTTTGATTTCAAGGACTATAAAGAATTGTGTTGGTAATTTGATGGGAATTGCATTGAATCTGTAGATTGCTTTTAGTAGATCGCCATTTTTACTATGTTAATCCTAACGATCCATGAGCATGGGAGAGCTTTCCATCTTGTGATATCTTCTTCAATATCTTTCTTCATAGGCTTGAAGTTTTTTTTTTTCCTTACAAGTCTTTCACTTGCTTGCTTAGAGTTACACTAAGACACTTTATGGTTTTTGTGGCTGTTGTGAAGGGTGTTGCTTCTCCAATTTCTTTCTCAGTCCATTTTTCTTTTGTATACATGAATGCTACTGATTTTTTTGAGTTAATTTTGTATACAGCCACTTTGTTGATGTGTTTATCAGGTGAAGGAGTTCCCTGGTAGAATTTTGGGGATCACTCATATATACTACCATATCATCTGCAAACAGTGATACTTTGACTTCTTGTTTTCTGATTTGAATCTCCTTGATCTCTTTTAGTTGTCTTGTTGCTCTAGAAAGGACTTTAAATATTATGTTAAAGAGATATATATAGAGAGGGCAGCCTTGTCTTGTCCCTGATTTCAGTGGAGTTGATTTAACTTTCTCTTCATTTAATACGATGTTGGCTATAGGCTTGCTGTATATTGCCATTACTATGTTTCAGTATGTACCATATATCCCTGATGTCTCCAAGACCTTAAACATGAATGGGTATTATTGGATTTTATCAAATGCTTTTTCAGCATCTTAGGAGAAGATCATGTGGGTTTGTTTTTCAGTTTGTTTATATGGTGCATTACATTGATGGATTTTCATATATTGAACCACCCTGTATACCTGGGATGAAGCCTACTTGGTCATGATGGGTGATATCTTGATGTGTTCTTGCATGTGGTTTGTGAGTATTTTATTGAGTATTTTTGTGTCTGTTCATAAGGGAAACTGGTCTGAAGTTCTCTTTCTTTGTTGACTGTTTGTGAGGTTAGGTATCAAGGTGACTGTGGCTTTATAGAATGAGGTTGGTAATGTTCCTTCTGTTTATATTTTGTGGAATAGTTTAATGAATATTGGTGTTAGCTCTTCTTTGAAGGTCTGGTAGAATTCTGTGTTGAAACAATCTGACTCAGGGAATTTTTGGATGGGAAAATTTTGATGACTGCTTCTATTTCTTTAGGGGGTATAGGACTATTTAGTTTGTTTACCTGGTCTTGATTCAGCTTTGGTAAGTGGAAATGATCAAGAAAATTGTCCATTTCATTGAGATTTTCCAATTTTGTGGAGTATAGGCTTTTAAAGCAAGACCTAATGATTGTTTGAATTTCTTCAGTGTCTGTTGTTATGTCTTCCTTTTCCTTTCTGATTTTGTTGATTTGGATATTGTCTTTCTGCTAGTGTCTCTCTGTTAGTGTGGGTAAATCTTTGTCTATCTTGTTGATTTTCTCAAAGAACCAGCTCTTGGTTTCATTGATTTTTTTTTTGAGGTGTTCTCTTTGTTTCTAGTTTATTGATTGCTGCCCTGAGTCTGATTATTTCCAGTCTATTCCTCTTGTGTCTGCTTCTTTTTATCCTAGGGCTTTCAGGTGAGCCATTAAGTTTCTTGTATGAGATGTTTTTAATTTCTTTATGAAGGCACTTAGTGCTGTGACCTTTCCTCTTAACACTGCTTTCATAGTGTCCCATAAGTTTGGGTATGTTGTGCCTTCATTTTCACTGAATTTTAGGAAGCCTTCAATTTCTTTATTTCTTCCCTAACCCAGCTGTCATCAAGTAGAGAGTTGTTCAGTTTCCCTATGTGTGTAGGCTTTTTGCTATTTCTGCTGCTGTTGAGGTCCAGTTTTAGTCTGATGGCATGCAAGGGATTATTTCAACCTTCTTGTATCTGTTGAGGCTTGCTTTGTGACCAACTCTATGGTCTATCTGGAGAAGGTTCCATGAGTCACTGAGAAGAGGGTAAATTCTTTTGTGATTGGGTGAAAAGTTCTGTACATGTCTTTTAGGTCCATTTGATTCATGACATCTGTTAGTGTCATTGTTTCATTGCTTAATTTCTGTTTTGTTGACCTGTCCTTTGTTAAGAGTGGGGTGTTGAAGTCTCCCACTATTAATGTGGGGAGATCTATATGTGGTTTAAGTTTTATTAATGTTTATTTTACAAATATGGGTGTCTTGTATTTGGCATAGAAGTTCAAAATTGGGATATCTTCTTGGCAGAATTTTCTTTTGTTGAGTATGAAGGCACCGTCTTCATCTCTTGATTAATTTTGGTTGAAAGTGTGTTTTATTAGATAGTAGAATGCTTGCATCTTGGGTCTATTTGCTTGGAAAACTGTCTTCCAGCTCTTTACTCTCAGGTAATGTCTGTCTTTGTGACTGAGGTGTGTTTCTTGTATGCATCAGAATGTTGGGTCCTATTTTCACATCCGTTCTGTTAGTCTGTGTCTTTTTATTGGAGAGTTGAGTCCACTGATGTTGAGAAAGATTAATGAGCTGTGGCTGTTAGATCCTTTTATTTTGATGTTGGTTGTGGTAGTATGTTTGTGTGCTTTGCTACTTTTAGTTTTGCTGTAGTGAGGTTATTTATTTCCTTTGTTTTCCTGAATGTAATTAGTCTTCTTGGGATGTATTTTTCCTTCTGTAGGGCTGGATTTATGGCTGGTACTGTTTGAATTTACTTTTGTCACTGAATGTTTTGTTTTCTGCATCTATGGTGATTGAAAGTTTTGTTTGGTATAGTAGTCTGGGCTGACATATGTGTTCTCTTTGGGTCTCCATGATATCACTCCAGGCCCTTCTGGCTTCCATAGTCTCTGTTGAGAAGTCAGGTGTGATTCTGATGGGTTTGCCATTATATGTTACCTGGCCTTTTTTCCTTGCACCTTTTAATATTTTTCTTTGTTCTGTACATATACTATTTTGATTATTATGTGGCAGGAGGATTTTCTTTTCTGGTATAATGTATTAGGTGTTCTGTAGGCCTCTTGTGTGCTTATAGGCCTCTCCTTTAAACTGGGGAAATTTTCTTCTATGATTTTATTGAAAATATTTTCTGGGTCTTGGAGACAGGAATCTTCTTTTTTCTCTATTCCTATTATTCTTAGAGTTTATCTTCTCATGTTGTTCCTGATTTCTTTTTTTTTTATTTTTCTTATGAGTTCTAGGCTGTTCCCCACTTTTTTTTTTCTCACTGATTTAGAGTATCTGGTTTTATGTTGAGGTCCTTGATCCACTTCGACTTTAGTTTTGTGCAGGCTGATAAATATGGATCTATTTTATTTTCTGCATGTAGACATCCAGTTGTTCCAGCACCATTTGTTGAAGATGCTGTCTTTTTTCCATTGAATGGTTTTGGCTTCTTTGTCAAATATCGAGTATTCATAGGTGTGTGGGTTTATTTCTGGGTCTTCTATTTGTTTCGATTTGTATCCCCTTGATCTCCTTTAATTGTCTTATTGCTCTGGCTAGGACTTCAAGTACTATGTTGAAGAGATATGGAGACAATGGGCAGCCTTGTCTTGTCCCTGATTT
>REGO01000628.1:687758-703976 GCA_010120015.1 Rhombomys opimus
GTCTCAAGGGACAGAGTGATGGATAATGTTGAACCCTTGAGTGTGTGGGAGGGGCTCTGCACTGTATATGTCGCAGGCGCTAGTGATGATTGCAGCACAATTTCTGGCATTAACTGTCTTAACTCCTCAATTAGACCCACAGAGCAGGAGCTTCAATGTCCCAAGTGCCCCTGTTTCCCAAAGTGGGTATGTGGGTGGGAGGGGGTTCGATGCCTGGCTTCTGTTTTATAAGGACCCTGTATCTGGGGCTCTGCAGGTTCTCAGGGGTGCACTCACTCTCAGGCAGGTCACTTGGCAGAGATCGGGGTATCCGGGCTCTCTGCTCTCTGGTTTGGTCCTGCTTCTTTGATGTGCTCTGCCAGCTCAGTGCTGCTGCCACTGCCAGGTTAGGAAGTCCTACTGTAGCTGGAGATCTTTAGGTGGTCGGCAGGGATTGAGGTAGCTGGGACCTCTGCTCTCTGGTTTAGCCCTGGTTGGTCTTAAGCTGGAGGCCTGATGTGCCCCTCCAGCTCAATGCTGCTTCACTGCCAGGTTAGGAAGTCCCTCTGTAGCTGGGGACTGGCTTGCCATTCCAGATGCTTTCTGCGAATTCCTGCAGGCTCTCCACTGTGCTCTCCAAGCTTGGGAGGCCCAGCGTCTTGTGTGCCAAGCTTATATGGCGTTTCTGCCTGGTTTTGGTGAGTATATAGCATATTATCTGTCACTGTGGGATTGGGCGGGGAGTACAGTCAGTGGCTTGGGTGATCTTATGGAGCCAGTAAGGCAGCTAGTGGCCCAGGACCCTGGGAGGATGGTGCCACGCGGGTCTGGTTCTGAGATTGGTACCGCTGGCAGTAGCTGCTAAAGGATAGAAGCTCCACCTCAGCCGTTGCAGACCCCAGGCAGTTAGGTCTACGCTGAGAATCTCCGGTGAGTCCGCTGTGTGGGGGAGGGGAAAAGGCTGCGAGAGGGGTGTGCTAGTGATCAGAGGACCGTTTCTCTCTTTCCCTGAACAAGTCCCTGGGTGACCCGAGATCAAAGTCTTCACCTTGTGCAATGTTCCCTGTCGTTTAGAAAGCCTCACCGTTGTTTTCCTGGGTTCAGAGGACCTTCCAGTCACCGACTTCGACAGTTTAGCTCTTCCACAGCTCAGGAACTGTGTGTGCTTGTCACCATCTTGGCTCCGCCCCCTCTCGTTCCTGATTTCTTGGATGGTTTGCATTAGGAATTTGTTTTTATAAAAATAAACTTCAGACTTTATTGGTAACCTCATTTACATGTGTAAGAAATATAATACGGTATGAACAAACAAATCTCTATATTTCTTACACATGTAAATGAGTAAGTTTGATGGTTTTGTTATTTTTGTTATTTGTTATTTGTTTGTTTCCTAAAAAAAATACTATATAAAACTTTCCTTTCACTACTGAGTTTGGAAAGTTGTTATTTTATCATCAATGAGTCAAATGGACATTACTGTATAATTTTTATTCATTATTATCTTATATGAATAATCATAACATCAAGTTTTCTGATATTAAATAGAAACTACTTTACTGAATAAATCCTTTTTCATGCAATACATTGTATATTTAATATATTACATTATTGACATGGTAGTATGTTTATGTCATACTGGCCTGTAATTATTCTTTTTCTTTTTTTATGGTTCTTGTCAAACTTTAGTACCCCATTTATTTCCACTTCATAAAATGAAAGGACCTAGAGATTTGTTTGTTCATACCATATTATATTTATTCATATAAGATAATAATGAATAAATTTTTTTTTAGGAAACAAACAAATAACAAAACCATCAAATGTTCTGGGGAAAGCTCAGTGGTGGAACATTTGTCTAGCCTTAGCAATGTCTTAAGTGTGTTTGCAATGTATCAGGAATTTTTTAGATTCAACATTTTCTTTTATGGATGCATAGATTTCTTTTATTGTATCTTCAACCCCTGACATTCTTTCTTCCATTTATTGTAATTTGTTACAAGATATGTTTACCTTTGTAGTTCCTATTTTCTTCCCTAAGTTCTCCCTCTCCAGGATTTCCTCAGTTTGTGTTTTCTTTAATGTTTCCATTTCCATGTTCAGATCTTGAACCGTTTTGTTGATTTTTTTCACCTGTTTCTGTTTTCTTCTATTTCTTTCATTTCTTTCAGTGATTTAATTATTTCCTCTCTAAATGCCGCAAAGTGTTTGGCTGTATCTTCCTGTATTTCTTTATGGATGGCCATAATCTGTTTGACTTTATCTTCCTGTATTTATTTATGGATTTTTTTTCCTCCGTTATCATCTTTATAAGTATAGATTTAAGGTCATTTTCTTGAATTTCACTTGTGTTAGGGTATCCAGGGCTGCTTGCCCCTGGATAACTGGGTTTTGGAGAAGCCATATTGCTTTTGCTTTTTTTTTCTTTTTCACTTAAAATTTTTTAAAATATTTTTTTATTTTTAAGTAATTTTATACATTCACTTGTATCCCAGCTGTAGCCCTCTCCTTCTTTCCCTTTCAATCCTCCCCTCCCTCCCCCATCTCCTCCCTGCCCCCTTCGGAGTTCACTGAGAGGGGGTGTCCTCCCCTCCTTCCATCTGGCCCTAGCTTATCAGGTATCTTCACGATGGTTGCAATGTCCTTATCTGTGGCCTAGCAAGGCTGCTGCTCCCTCGTGGGGGTGTGTGAAGCTCAATGAGCCAGACATTGAGTTCATGTGAGAAACAATTCCTGTCTCCCTTACTAGGGAACCCACTTGGATACTGAGCTACCATGGGCTATGTCTGAGCAGGGGTTATAGGTTATATCCATGCATGGACTTGGCTGGATAAACAGTCTCAGAGAAGACCCCTGTGCTCAGATATATTTGGACCTTGTGGGGCTCCCTGTCTCCTCTAGGTTATACTAATTCCTCCTTCCTTCATATGATTCCCTACACTATGCTGAAGGCTTGGGTATGGGTCTCAGCATCTGCTTTGATATACTGCTAGGTAGAGTCTTTCAGGCGCCTTCTGTGTTAGCCAGAACCTGGAAACAACCCAGATGTCCATCAATGGAGGAATGGATAAAGACATTGTGGTACTTTTACACAATGGAATACTACTCAGCAATTAAAAACAAGGAAATCATGGATTTTGCAGGCAAATGGTGAGATCTAGAAAAAATCATCCTGAGTGAGATATCCCAGGAGCAGAAAAAGGCACACAGTATATACTCACTTATAAGTGGGTACTAGACCTATAAGATAGGATAAACATACTTAAATATGTACACCTAAAGAAGATAAACAGGAAAGAGGACCAGGGGTAAAATGATCAATCCTCATCTAGAAAGACAAAGGGAATGGACATTGGAAGCAGGAGAAAACAAGTAACAGGACAGTAGCTTTTGCTTATTTTGATTGTGTTTTTACGCTGGCCTTTACCCATCTGGCTGTCTCAGGTGTTGGCTATTATTTTTCTGGTGCCTGCTGGAATCCTGAGATGGGGAGAATCTGCTTGGCAGGAAGATGGTTGATTCTGAAGGAGACTTTCTCAGCTTTTTGGGTACGGTCACTAAATGGCCGGTTCTTCTCAGGGAATTGCCACAGCTCTCCTCAGGTGTATGATCCTGTGTTGGTGACCAAGCGCCTGTAGGGAACCCAGGAACTCTTCCTGGGTTTAGCTGTGTGATCCGAGATTGGAACCAGTTGCTCCCCACACTGTGGGTTTTCCTCCCAACTGGGGAATACAATCACTGGTGTTTTAGGGCCCACAGTTTGGTTTGTTGATTGCTGTGCAGTCACTACTGCCCTGCTGGTCAGACACTGTGCTATCACTGCTACCATTTTGGATCCCTCTGTAAAGATTTTGTAAGAAGGGGAGAAGGACCACTGGTAGACATGGCTAGTCTAACTTTGCTTTCTTTTTGGAGTTCAATGGAGTCTGAAATCTTCTGGTTTTCAGTTTCTCCATTTTTTACAGGTGGATCTTCATTAGTTGCTTAGTTAGCCACTCTAGCCTGTTTACTCTTTTCTCCCCTCTTGCTAAGTTGCGTGGGCTAGCCTTGGACTTGTAACCCTTCTAGTTCTGCCTTCTGGGACTATAAGTATGTGTCACCATGTCTGGCATCTTTCTCTTTTGTTTTCCTTCCAATTAATTAAAAAATGCTTTATCTTCTAAATCTTTTACTGTACATCATTAATACTATTATAATTTTTGTTTAAATAGCTTCAATTTTTTTAGAATATTCCCATAAATACCCACTATTTCTGTTTTATAGTTTCAATGACATAGTACTTGTCATTCAGAGAGCATTAGTAACAGTTTAATTTTTTTTTTCAGAAAAAGTCTGACTGTGCAGCTGAGGAACTTGCTATGTAGACTAGGCTGGCCTAGAGCTCACAGAGATCTGTCTAATTCTGCCTCTCAACTGCTGGGATTAAAGGTGTATGTTACCACGCCCGGCTAATAATTTAATTTAATTTATTTTCTTTTTATTTTTTTTTTGGTTTTTCAAGAGATGATTTCTCTGTGTAGCCTTGGCTGTCCTGGACTCATTTTGTAGACTAGGCTAGCCTCAAATTCTCAGAAATCCACCTGCCTCTGCCTCTCTGGCTGCTGGAATTACAGGTGTGCACCACTACACCTGGCTAAATTTTAAATTTAATGTTTTAGTAATATTTAATATTCTAGACAAAAAAGTTCCAAAAGTTTGAAAAGTACAAATCTATACAGTCAAAATTCTCTTATCCATCTTTCTTCTATGTGCTCAGCCTTCTGATTACTTAGTTTCCTCTATTTTTCCCCCCAGAGCTTATTAGGTAGTCTAGGTTAGCTTCAAATTTACTGATGTAGTGCATGCTGGTATTGAACTTATGATCATTTTATCTCAGCATCCTGAGTACTGGAATCATGGGTACAAGCCACTACATTGGCTTATGAAAATTCTTGTTTGTGTTTCCTCATGTGTATATGTACATACCTTGGTAAGTATTATATATGGGTGAGGGAGTAGATCATAAGCTGAATACATTTTTAAAACATGTTTTTATGTGAATATACACATCTCTATAACACAGAAATATATGGATAAATGATTTATATTATAGGTCTAGAAAGAGTCCACACTCCACTTTCCAGAGACCCTACTCTCAAAAGTTACTACCTTGATCTTTGTGGTATTATAAGTTTATAGAGTGGGGGATGATATAATCACAGGAGACTCATACCTTGAATATATAATAAGCAACTAAAGAGAGACTTATATGAAAATAACAGACTATGCAGTATACAGGGACATTAAATGAAGAGAGGTAACAAATACCAGTACCCAGGTAGTTAGGTAATAGTTGCCTTAGACAGCGCTCAGTCTCAGTTGCCAGGAAAAGTGTATATTTAAACCACAATGTTATACCACACATTCTCTGAATGGCTTACATCAAGAAGCCTGACAATGACAAGTACCATGACAAAAGCTAGGATATAAAACACATGAGTATCATGTTGCTGATAGAAGTGCAAATTGGAGCAGGTTAGTAAACATTTTAGCCTTATTCACCAAAGTAAATGTAGTCCATAGAAGGAAACAATTCTGTTTGACTGATGTGCCTAGGGTGCATGCATCAATGATCACTGCAGCATTACTTGTCATAGCTAGTATGTGGAAGTGATGATAATATACATCAGTGATAGAATGGACAAATAATTGGAGCATAAAATTGAGTAAAAGAATATAGACCTAAAGAATGCATTGTGTTTGTTTTAGTTTGTATAAACAAAACAATACTGAACAATGGTAATCTGTCCATGGCAAAACCAGAAAGCAAAGCAAGGAAATACTACTTAAGATAGAATGGTAGTTTCCAGGAGTATTGATGAGGGTGCAAGGAGGCATTCAAGGCTTTGGGCAAGGAGTTGGTAACATTATGTTTCTAGATTGGGTGGTAATTAAATTAAATATTTGCCTTGAATAATTACCTAAGTGAAATTTTTACATTTTATTTATTTTTGCATGAATATTGTTTTATGATATAGTCTGTTGAAAAGAAAAAAAACATAACCTCTAATTTTATGGAATAGAGATGTTCATATATCCTTTATAAAAGGCAGCTACAGATTTTCCCAAATACATTACTATAAAACTTCTAATCTGTGATTATAGTTCCATGGTATGGCATGGTTGGTATGCTGGCTAGTCCAGTGTCATTGACACAAGCTAGAGTTATCTGAAAGAAAGGCACCTCAATTGAAAGATCTAGCTGTGAGGTTCTTTTTCTTCCTTTCCATTTGTTTATTCTTATTTTAAAAATTTATTTATTTATTTATCCATTCATTCATTCACTCACTCATCTATCTCTCTATCTCTCTATCATCTATCTATCTATCTATCTATCTATCTATCTATCTATCTATCTATCTATTCTTTCCTCATATATGCCATCCTGACTACAGTTTCCCCTCCTTCTATTCCTTCCAGTCCCTCTCCTTACCTCCTCTCTCCCCTAGACCCACCCCTCCTTCACTTCCTTTCATAAAAGAGCAGTCTTCCCAAGAATATCAACTGAATACCACATAATAAATTACAGTAAGACAAGGTATATACCCTCATGTCAAGGCAGGGTAAGGTAACCCAGTAGGTGGAAAAGGCCCCCCAAAGCAGGCAAAAGGATCAGAGAGTGAGGTATTTTCTTAATCAGTGATAGATGAGGGAGGTCTCAGCCCATTGTGGGTGGTGCCATCTCTGGGTTGAGGAAGCCATGGGGCAGGAGCAAGCCAGTAAGCAGCACCCCTCCATGGCCTCTGCATCAGCTCCTGCCTTCAGATTCCTGTCGTTTGATTTCCTGCTCTGACTTTCTCTGATGATGAAAGGAAGTGTAAGCCACACAAATTCTTTCCACCCCATTTTCTTTTAGGTCATGGTATTTTGTCAAAGCAACAGAAACCCTAACTAAGAGACTTTGCATGTGTAAGGACCTGGATTTAACCCAAATCTTCAAGCAAACAAAAACACAACTTTCAACATTTGTTTTATTCAACAATCTTGATGATAGACATTAATACAATGAGTTCTCTAATTCCTTTTAAAGGCTAAATTGTATCCATTATGTGGCTATATTTAAGTATGCTAATGGATCATGTATTAATAGCAACTTAAGAGATTCCCAGTTTTTTGCAGTTACATATAACACAGCTTTGTTACATATCAGTTAACACAAAGAAGAAAGGAAGGGTATGTTTAAAGAGATTCCTCCCCCCAGCCCTGTTTCTCTGTGTATCTCTGTCTCTCTCTCTGAAAAAAAATACATAATTGTCCAAGCTTGCTTAAAATTTGTGCCCCTCAGCCAGGCATGGTGCCACACAACTGTAATCCCAGAACTAGGGAGGCAGAGGCAGGCAGATCTCTGTGAGTTTGAGGCCAGCCTAGTCTATAAAGTGAGTATTAGACAACCAGGGCTTTACAGAGAAACCCTGTCTAGAAAAAAATTTGTGTCCCTCTTGCCTCTGGTTCTCAAGCGCTGGGATTTTATGTGTGTACTACCATACCTGGCTCTATGTGTTTGTGTGTATTACTACAGATAAAAACTAGAGCTTTGTGAATGCTAGGCAAGTAATCTACTAATGAGTAAAATTCATTGTCTTTTTATTTTTTGAGAAAGGTCTGAAAAAAGGTTAGTCTAGGCTGACCTTGAACTCACTGTAACCAAGACCAGCCTTGAACTTGACCCCATCCTGCTTTAGCCTCCCAGGTAGTAGGATTATAGGTTTACACCACTAGGCCCAGGTCCATGGCTGTTTTGTTTTTATAATATACCTTGTGTATGAGCGTTTTGCTTGTGTGTATGTATGTGTACCAGGTGTATGCCTGGTGCCTACAGAAGCCAGGTGAAGGTGATAGATACTGTGGGGCTGGAGTTACATCCAGTTGTGAGTCACCATATAGGTGCTAAGAACTGAATCTTGGTCTTCTGGAAGACTGGCCGATGTTATTAAACAAATAAACATCTTTCTAGCACCATGCTTCACTTTGAACATTTCTACAAGTGGGCTTGCCAGGAAAATGCTGAGTATATATTTTACTTGTATCAATAGGCAATATTGCCTACACTGTGGGTTTTATCCATTGTGTATCTGTTTTTACAGTACTTGAGACAACATAATATCTAGTCATTCTATTAGTTTGTTTACGAAACAGAGTCGTAACTTAATCATGGGCTTGCTTAGAACTCACTAAGCTAGCCTCAACATTATAATCCTTCTGCCTCAGTTTTTGGTTGCTTGGATTATAGACCTGTCTCCCCACACCTGGCTCATGCATATTTTTTCTTTGGGGCCATCTAATAGGTTAAATAACAGTACAGATTTAATATACATTTTTTTTGTACTGTGATTGAGATTGAATCTATGTGATTTGTTTGAAGAGCCATTTACAGCATTTTTTCTCAGCTGTTTTAAAATTCCTTTTCTCATTGTTAGATTATTGTCATTTATTTAGAAGGCTATTAGCTGTGTTTGTGGGGGCGGTGCTCTTGGAGGCCAGAGGTACCCCATTCCCTTGGAGCTGAAGTTATAAATTGTTGTGAGCTGTTGAGCATGTGTGCTGGGAACTGAACTTGGCTCTTCTGCAAGAGCAGCACATGCTTTAAATGCAGAGCCATCTCTCCAGCTCCATGCCTTTTTTGTGTGTCCTAAGCATTTTGTTAGCTTCTTACTGATCTTTTTGGGGATATTGGAGATGGAACCTAGGGCCTTGTACATGTGAAGCATGTACATCATTATGAAGTATATCTGTAGCCACTCATTTACTCTTGAAGTGAAATTTTTGATATTTTCCCCATTTGGGCATTTCATCCAACTAAATTTCTCATTTTTTTCATTTATCTATTTTTTAAATAAATTACAGTTTGTTCACTTTGTATCCCAGCTGTATCCCCCCTCCCTCATCCCATCCCAATCCCACCCTCCCTCCCTCATCTCCTACCATGCCCCTCTCTGAGTCCACTGGTAGGGGAAGTCCTTCTCCCCTTCCATCGGACCCTAGCCTATCAGGTCTGTGCTGCAAGCTTTGTGCCATTATGCCTTTCTCATTTCTCAGCAGCTATATTTGAAAACAGTTACCACCACTGCAACAACTAGAGCTCTTGTCTTTTTTTTCAGTATTTTTGAAACAGAATCTTTATAGATAATCCATACTGACCCATAATTTTCTTGCCTCAGTCTTCTAAGTTCTAGAAGCTCATTCCTGTGCCACCACTCTTGGCTCTTACTTTGACTTCTGTAACTGAGATTTTTGTTGTTATTTTTGTTTTTTTTTTCTAATGTGAAAAGATTTTTTTTCTAGACAGAGTTATGATGGTAATATAAGGCTGTTTGCTATGTGAACATTCCTGAATGAAGGGCAGTGTAACATAGTAATAACAATATACTTCTTTGGCACTGGTTTTGGCACCAAGCTAAATCCTCCTAATTTCTGGAATGATACAAGTCCTTCATTTTAATATTTGGTCTTTGGCATTGGCTCTTGACATAAAACTCCTAATCATTTGAAATTTCTTGGATTATGTGAATATATTTTTTATGGTAAAGTGATTCTTGATAGGCACCTTGATAACATCTCAGTATAGAAAATGTGATTAGAAATGAAAACATTCATCTTTATTACCCAACCTCTGGGGAGCAGAGAAGGTAGAGCCTGAGTTATTAATCATGCCTCTGTGAAAATCCCTGAAAGATGGTATGCAGCCAGCCTCCAGGTTGCTAAATATACAGACGCCCAGGGAGGGTGGTGCCTTTGGAATCTCTGAGACCCTTCCCTCACATGTTTTGTGCACTTCTTGTTGTACATCCGTATCCTTTGTAATATTTATGGTGGTTTAAATAGGAATGCCCCCCAGGCTTATAGATTTGAATTCTTGGTCACCAGGGAGTACCACTATTGTTGGGAGTAGGTGTGGCTTTTTTTTTAGAGGAATTGTGTCACTGGGGAGTGGGCATTGAGGTTTCAAATGCTCAAGCCAGGCCCAGTGTCTTTCTTGATTCCTGCTGCCTACTGATCCAGATGTAGAACTCTCAGCTACCTCTTCAGCACCATGTGTGTCTGTATCCTGCCGTTCTTCTCACCATAATGGACTAAACCTCTGAAAATGTAAGCCACCCCTAATTACATGTTTTCCTTTATAAGAGTTGCCATGGTCATGGTGTCTCTTCACAGCAATAGAACACTGACAAGACAACATCCTAAATGAGTAAATAATGTTTCTCTGAGTTCAGTTAGTCTTTCTAGGAAATTATTGAACCTGAAGAGGAGATTTGTAGGAACCCTAATTTATAGCAAAATTTTCAGGAGTATAGGAGTCCTAGAAGTGTGGTTGGTGTCTGAAGTGAGTTACTATTGTGGGATTTAGCTAACTCCAAGCAATTAGTTCAGAATTGAAGTGTATGTCACACTTTGGATTTTGGAAAAAAAAATGGTGGTTGTGAAAAACACACATGTTTGGTGTTAGAAGTGTTCTGTGTGAATAGAATTTAAAAGTTATATTTCTTTCTCTGTTTTGAAGGCAGTCACTTCCAGTGCTTAGAAGACATATAAAAATGTGAAAGATCTATGGAGAAGTAATACTTGCTCCCTCATTTCTTCATTGTCTTGCCTTTTGCACATACTATTTCATTGGCTGCTCTGATTAATCTGACAGAAATTGTAGAGAGCCACATCTTTTCACTTTGTCTGATGAAACACTTAATTGAGGCTGTAATCGACAGTACTCCAACTAGCATGATAGGCACAATCCCTAGTATATATTTTTCTCACCCATCAACCCAGGGCTCTAGACTAGCTAACTAAATCTCATAAGCCATCATGATATACTTCACAAAGTCATAGTGTTTTTGTCTGTTTTTATGTTTACCTTTACATATGGCACAAGGGACAGAAGGATGTAATAACAGTTGTATTCATTTTGCCTTGATCAAAGTACAATTCATCTTAACAAACTTGGACAGTAAGTTGAGAGTAACTACATGCTTTCCAAGGACAAGGTAGGAACATTAATCATCGTAGCCAAAGTCAAGAGTTAATCTGTTTCCTTTTCTGTTTTGTTTTGTTTTCTTTTTTGTTGTTGTCTTTTGTTTTTGAGAACTCTTACTGTATAGCCTAGGCTTGCCTTGACTTTTTGAGCTCTTGTACTGGGATTGTATGTGTGCCATATGCCTTAAACTCCTATTTATCTTTTATAATTGGATAATCCCTATCATGGTAATAACTGCCTACAGGGTTTATATAAGTATCCAGCTATACCCCATAGGAAGTTATATCCAACAACCACGGATAGCCTTGTTTTGAGGAGGTTTTTAGCCTCATTATTGGACTGTAGAGATTGTAATTTACAAAAAAAACCTTGAAGATATATTATTACCTTCTCCATGCGTAAATCACTGTATTTGGGAGGGAACAAATTAGTGGCTTCTACACAAAGAGTATAATCACAGTGTGCTCTGGTAAGAAAGCATTATTGATAGCTAGTGGAGTTTTCTAAATGTGACAGCTGATAATCTTTATTCATTAAATGGGAAAACTAGAGCTAGAGAAATGGCTCAATTTGTTGTTCTTCTAGAGGACCCGAGTTTGGTTTCTGTCACTCACATCTTGGGGCTCAAAGCTTCTAAGTCCAACTCCAGAGGATCTGATGCCCTCTTTTGGTGTCCAGACACAGCCACACACATAAATAAAAAGTAAGTATTTAAAAAGAAAACCTAGTGGAGGACCTGAATTTATTCAGTCTACCACAGTAGGAATGAATAGTACCAGATTTGCAAGTCAGTGTTTCAGTAGGGTTTTTACCTTTTACTTTCTTGCGGAGAAGTAAACAAGTTATAAAAGGAGAGTTACCAGTAGGATTACTTGTAATCAAGGCAAGTTTCATATGCTGAACAGGAATTTTTTTTTTTGGCTCTGTGGCTAGCTAGTTTCAGACTTCTAATTTCAGTTAATCATTGATGAGACAAAAAACAAATGGTTGTTGAAACTGGAGCAGGTCATTCAACAGATTCAATCAAAAGGGAAAAAATTTTTTTAGGTGAACCCAAAGGTCATGAGAATGTATGGAGAGCCTCCCATAGGAGGAGGAGGAAGAGGAGAGGGAGGAGGTCTTTTGAGGTCAGCCCCTTCCACAACAAGATAGTGTAGCCTTTCAGTCTAGAATGTTTCCAAATTCTCATTTGTTAAAGGCTTGGCTTTTGGGAAGTGATTGGACCATGAGGCTTATAACTTCATCCGTGGATCAATCCATTGACAGATTCATAATTTAATGGCATTATCTAGAGTTGGTAGAAGCTTCAAGGTGGGGCCTAGTTGAAGAAAGTAGATGAGGGATACAGAATTAACAAAATGTAACTAATGAGAAAAATAAAAAAAAAAAAGAAAATAGATGACTATGATGCATACTCTGGAAGAGTATACATGAAGTCCCTAGCCCATTCTCTGTCTCTGCTTCCTGGCTGTCATGAGGTAAGTAGCTCTGCTCTGTCCCTTCCTGCCATAATTTTCTATCTCAAGATAGACACAGAAGCAGTGGAGTCAAACACTTACAGACAGAACCTATGTGCCAAAATCTGTCTTAGCATAGACTCAGAAACAATGGAGTCAAACACTTATGGATGGAACCCATGTGCCATTTCTCTTGAGTATTTTGTTGTAATAGAAAACTGACACAGAGAATGTGTATGTGTTGTATATAGGTATACACTTAACATGGATGGCATCTGGACATCACAGGAAAACTTGCAGGAGTCACTTCTTTCCTTTTACCATTTGGTTCTGAGGATCAAGCTTAAGGTCATCAAGTTAGGCAGCAAACATTTTTATCCATTTACCCATTTCATCAACCCTCTTTCTTTTCTTTATTAATGTATTTATTCACTTTATATTCCAATCATAACCCCTCCCTCTTCTCCCAGTCCCTCCCTCCCTTCCTCTTTCTGCATCTCCCCTCTACTGTCCCTCAGAAAAGGGAGCCCCCATACCTATCAATCCCAGCACATAAAGTTTCATCAGGACTGAGCACATTCCTAAGTGTCCTGGAAAGGCAGCCTTGCCAGGGAGAAATGATTGAAAAGTGGACAACAGAATCGATGTCAGAGTCAGCCTCTACTACCCTTACTAGGCAATCCATATGAAGACCAAGATAACCATCAGATACATATTCGTAGGGAGCCTAGGTCCAGTCCATACATGGTCTTTGGTTGGTGCTTCAGTATCTGCAAGTAACCCAGGCCCAGGTTAGTTGGCCCTGTTGGTCTTCTTGTGGAGTTCCTGTTCCCAACTCTTCCACAAGGCTCCCTGTGCTCTGCCCAGTGTTTGGCTGTGAGTCTCAGCATCTGTTTCAATCTGTTGCTGGTTGGAGCTTCTCAGTGGACAACTATGTTAGGCCATCTGCAAGCATAGCAGAGTGTTGTTAATAGTGTCAGGGGTTGGCTCTCTCCCCTGGTGTGGGTCTCAGGTTGGGTCAGGCAATAGTTGGATATTCCCTCAATTTCTGCTCTATCTTTATCCCTGCACATATTATAGGCAGGGTAAATTTTGGTTAGAAGTTTCTGTGGGTGTGGCGGTGTTACCCTACCTCCACTAGGAGTCCTGTCTACTTGGAGGGTGGCCTCTCAAACTTCATGTCCCTCACTACTAGGGATTTCAGTTAGAGTCAGCCCCATATCCACTCAGGAGCCTCCCCTGTCATAGACCTCCAGCTTGTCTCATAGATGTCTCTACCTGTGGTTTCTCTTATCTCTGCAAGCCCTCTGTCCCCAAGCTCTTCTCACACCTGGTCCCTACCCTCATTTCCCTCAACACTCCCTCTCCTATCTTCCCTCTCTTCAGGCACTTCCTCTGTGTATTGTTTCTCCTTTTTTGTGAGAGTCAAGCATCCTCCCTTGGTTCTTCCTTGTTACTTAGCTTCTTTGAGCCTGTGAATTGTAGTATTGTTAACCTATACAAATTGGCTAATATCCACATATAAATGAGCACATGCCATGTATGTCTTTCTGGGTCTGGTTACCTCATTCAGGATGATCTTTTCAAGTTCCATCCATTTCAAATTCTACAAATTTCATGATTTCCTTGTTTTTAATAGTTGAGTAGTATTCCATTGTATAAATATACCTCAGTTTCTTTATTCATTCTTCACTTGAGGGACATCTAAGTTGTTTCCAGTTTCTGGCTATTACAAATAAAGTTGTTACGAACATAGTCAAACAAATGACCTTGTATGTTTGAGCATCTTTTGGGTGCCCAGGAGTGGTGTAGCTATTCCAAATTTTCTAAGAAATCTCCAGATTGATTTCCAAAGTGGTTGTATAAGTTTGCACTCCCACCATCAATGGGGCAGTGTTCTCCTTTCTCCACATCCTCTCCAACACGTGTTGTCATTTGAGTTTTTTATCTTAGCCATTCTGATGGAATCTCAGAGTCATTTTGATTTATATTTCCCTCATGACTAATGACATTGAATATTTCTTTAAGTGCTTCTTAGCCATTCAAGATTCCTCTGTCGAGAATTCTGTTTAGCTCTGTTCCCCATTTCGTAAATGGATTATTTGGTTTGTTGGTGTTTAATTTCTGGAGTTCTTTATATATTTTAAATATTAGCTCTCTGTCAGATGTAAAGTTGGTGAAGATCTTTTCCCAATCTGTAAGCTGCCATTTTGTTCTATTGACAGTGTCCTTTGCCTTACAGCAGCTTTCCAGTTTCATTTGGTCCCATTTATTAATTTTTTTATTTTAGAGCCTGAACTGTTGGTGTTCTATTCAGGAAGTTGTCTCCTGTACCAATAAGTTCAAGGCTGATCCCCACTTTCTCTTCTAATAGATATAGTGTATCTGGTTTTATATTGAGGTCTTTGATTCACCTGAGTTTTGTGCAGGGTGATAAATATGGATCTATTTGCATTTTCTGTACGTAGACATTCAGTTTGACCAGCACCATTTATTGAAAATGCTATCACTTTTTCATTGTATGGTTTGGCTTCTTTGTCAAAACTCATGTGTCCACAGGCTTGTGGATTTATTTCTGGGTCTTCAGTTCGATTCCATTGATCTAATAGTCTGTTTCTATGCCAATACCATGTAATTTTATAACTGTTGCTCTGTAGTAGAGCTTCAAATCAGGGATGAAGATACCTCCAGAAGTTATTTTATTGTAGAGGATTGTTTTAGCTATTTTGGGCTTTTTGTTTTTCCATATGAAGTTGAGAATTTTTCTTTCGAGGTCTGTAAAGAATTGTATTGGTATTTTGATGTGAATTGTATTGAATTCATAGATTGCTTTTGGTAGGATAGCCATTTTTACTATGTTAATCCTACCAATCCACAAGCGTGGGAGATCTTTCCATCTTCTAATATCTTCTTCAATTTCTTTCTTCAGAGACTTGAAGTTCTTGTCATACATGTCATTCACTTGCTTGATTAGAGTTACACTAAGATACTTTATATTATTAGTGGCTATTGTGAAGGGTGTTGTTTTTCTAATTTCTTTTTTCTTAATTTTTTTATTAGTTACGTTTTATTAACTCCATATCCCTGCTGTATCTTGCTCTCTAATTCTCTCCCAATCCCACTCTTCCTCTCTCTTCTCCTCCCTGCCCCTTTCCAAGTCCACTGATTGGGGAGGACCTCCTCCCCTTTCATCTGACCCTGTTTTATCAGGTATCTTCAGGACTGGCTGCAAAGTCCTCCTCTGTGGCCTAGCAGGACTGTTCCTCCCTTGGGGGTAGGGAGGTCCAAGAGGCTGCCATTGAGTTTCTGTCAGAAATAGTCCCTGTTCCGCTTACTATGGGAAATCAATTGGTTACTGAGCTACCACGGGCTACATCTGAGCAGAGTTCTAGGTTATATCCATACATGGTCCTTGGTGGAGTATCAGTCTTATAAAAGACCCCTGTGCCCAGATATATTTGGTCCTTGTGGAGCTCCTATCCTCTCCACATCATACTAACTCCCCCTTCTTTCATACGATTCCTTGCACTCTGCCAAAGGTTTGGTTATGAGTCTTAGTATCTGCTTTGATACACTGCTAGATAGAGTCTTTCAGAGGCCCTGTGTGGTAGGCTCCTGTCCTGTCACTTGTTTTCTCCTACGTCCAATGCTCATCCCATTTGTCTTTCTAAGTGAGGATTGATTATCTTACCCCGGGTCTTCTTTCTTGTTTATCTTCTTTAGGTGTATAGATTTCATTATGTTTATCATATTTTATAGGTCTATATAAGTGAGTATATA
>REGO01000628.1:706147-727010 GCA_010120015.1 Rhombomys opimus
GTTATTGTACAGGATTGTTTTGGAAATTCTGGGCTTTTTGTTTTTTCATATGAAGTTGAGAATTTTTCTTTCAAGGTCTGAAAAGAATTGTGTTGGTATTTTGATAGGAATTGCATTGAATCTGTAGATTGATTGGTTAGAGTAACCCCAAGGTACTTTATGTTATTAGTGGCTATTGTGAAGGGTGTTGTTTCCCTAATTTCTTTCTTGGCCCTTTTATCTTTAGTATACAGGAGGGCTTCTGATTTTTTTTAGTTAATTTTGTATCCAGCCATTTTGCTGATGGTGTTTATCAACTGAAGGAATTCTCTGGTGGAATTTTTGGGGTCACTCACGTATACTATCATATCATCTTCGAATAGTGAAACTTTGACTTCTTCCTTTCCAATTTGTATCCCCTTGATCTCCTTTAGTTGTCTCATTCCTCTAGTTAGGACTTCAAGTACTATGTTGAAGAGATATGGAGAGAATGGGCAGCCTTGCCTTGTACCTTATTTCAGTGGGACTGATTTAAGTTTCTCTCCATTGAGTTTGATGTTGACTATAGGCTTGCTGTATATTGCCTTTACTATGTTTAGGTATATGCCTTGTTTCCCTGATCTCTCAAAGACTTTTAACATGAATGGGTGTTGGAGTTTGTCAAATGCTTTTTCAGCATCTAAGCAGATTATCATGTGTTTTTTTTTCCTTTAGTTTGTTTATATGGTGGATTACATATATTGAACCACCACTGCATACCTGGGATGAAGCCTACTTGGTCATAGTGGATGATAACTTTTATGTGTTCTTGGGTTTGGTTTGCAAGTATTTTGTTGAGTATTTTTGCTTCAAATGTTCGTAAGAGAGATAGGTCTGAAGTTCTTTTTTGTTGGGTCTTTGTCTGGTTCAGGTATCAAGGTGACTGTGGCTTCATAGAATGAGTTTGGTAGTGTTCCTTATGTTTCTGTGTTGTGGAATAGTTTGAAGAGAATTGGAGTTAGCACTTCTTTGAAGGTCTGGTAGAATTCTGCCCTGAAACTATCTGGCCCAGGGCTTTTTTGGAAGGGAGACTATTGATGACTGCTTCTAATTCCTTGGGGGATATAGGACTGTTCAATCTTTCTGCCTGATGTTGACTTAATTTTGGTAGATGGAATCCATGAAGAAAATTGTCCATTACCCTTAGATTTTCAAATTTTGTGGCATATAGGCTTTTGTAGTACAACCTAATTAATGATTGTTTGGATTTCCTCAGTGCCTGTAGTTATGTCCCCCTTTTCATTTCTGATTTTGCTGATTTGGATGGTTTCTCTGTGCCTTTTAGTTAGTTTGGCTAAGGGTTTGTCTATCTTGTTGATTTTCTGAAAGAACCACCTCTTGGTTTCATTGATTCTTTGAAAAGTTTTATTTGATTCTAATTTATTAATTTCAGCCCTGAGTTTGATTATTTTTAGCCATCTGCTCTTCTTGGGTTTATCTGCTTCTTTTTTTCCAGGGCTTTTAGTTGGGCCATTAAGTTGCTTGTATGAGATGTTACAAATTTCTTCTTGAAAGCACTTAGTGCTATGAATTTTCCTCTGAGCTCTGCTTTCATAGTGTCCCATAAATTTGGGTATGTTGTGCCTTCATTTTCATTGAATTCTAGGAATTCTTTAATTTCTTTATTTTTTTTTCCTTAATCTGGCTGTCATTGAATAATGAGTTGTTCAGTTTCCATGTGCATGTAGGCTTTTTGCTATTTCTGTTGTTGTTGAGGTCCAGCTTTAGGCCATGGTGGTCAGATAGAATACAGGGCATTATTTCAATCTTCTTGTATGTTTTGAAGCTTGCTTTGTGGCCCACTACATGGTCTATTTTGGAGAAGGTTCCATAAGGTGCTGAAAAGAAGGTATACTCTTTTGAGTTTGGGTGAAAAGTTCTGTAGACGTCTTATTAGGTCCATTTGGTTTAGGACCTCTGTAAGTGCCTTTATTTCCCTATTTGGCTTCTGTCTAGTTGATCTGTCCCTTGGTGAGAGTGGGGTTTTGAAGTCTCCCACCATTAAGGTATTGGGATCAATGTGTGATTTAAGCTTTAATAATGTTTCATTTACAAATGTAGGTGCTCTTGTATTTGGGTCATAGATGCTCAGAATTGTGATGTCCTCTTGGTAGATTTTTCTTTTGAGAATGTAGTACCCCTCCTCATCTTTTTTGATTAAGTTTGGTTGAAATTCTATTTTATTAGATATTAGGATAGCTTCCACAGCTTGTTTCCTGGGTCCATTTGCTTGAATAACATTTTTCCAGCACTTTACTCTGAGGTAGTGTTTATCTTGTTGCATAGGTGTGTTTCTTGGATGCAGCAGAATGTTGGATCCTTTTTCTGCAACCATTTTGTTAGTCTGTGTCTTTTTATTGGAGAGTTGAGTCCATTGATGTTGATAGATACTAGTGACCAATGAATGTTGATTTCTTTTGTTGGGTTGGTGGTGCTAATGTGTTTCGTTGTTTGTATTCTTTTGATTTTTTTTGTTGTGTAGATATTTATATCCTATGTGTTCTTGGATGTAGTTGTTTTCATTCGATTGGAATTTTCCTTCTAGTATCTTCTGTAGAGCTGGGTTGCGGTGTAGATATTTTTTAAATTTGGTTTTGTCATGGAATATTTTGATTTCCCCATCTATGTTAATTGAAAGCTTTGCTGGGTAGAATAGTCTGGGTCCCCCTGCATGACATCTGCCCAGGCCCTTCTGGCTTTCATAGTTTCTGTTGAGAAATCTGGTGTGATTCTAATAGGTCAACCTTTATATGTTACTTGGCCTTTTTCCCTTGCTGCTTTAAATATTTTTTTCTTTCTTCTGTAGGTTTAGTGTTTTGACTATGATGTGATGTGAGGATTTTCTTTTCTGGCCTAGTCTATTTGGTTTTCTTGTACGTTTAGACCTCTTGTATGTTTATGGACATCTCTTTAAGTTGGAAAAATTTTCTTCTATGATTTTCTTGAAAATATTTTCCAGATTTTGGAGCCTGGTATCTTCTTTTTCATCAGTTCCTATTATTCTTAGATTTTGTCTGTTCATGGTATTCTTGATTTCTTGGATGTTTTGTGTTTGGAACTTTTTTTCAATTTTTTTCTTTGAGAAGCCTATCAATTTCTGCAAGTCTATCTTCAGAACCCGAGATTCTCTCTTCCACTTTTTGTATTCTATTGGTTATGCTTACCTTTGTGGTTCCTGATCTTTTCTCTAAGTTCTCCAGCTCCAAGCTTTTCTCTGTTTGTGTTTTCTTTGTTGATTCTAATTCTGTTTTCCTGTCTTGCACGATTTCCTTCATCTGTTTGAATGTGGAGTCCTGCTTTTCTATTATGGCTTCTATTTTTTTGTTTGTTTCCTCTCTGTATACTGCTAATTGTGCCTTTATTTGTTTGGCTGTATTTGCCTGTATTTCTTTGAGAGCTTTGTTTGTTTCCTCTTTATTTGCCTCCATTTGTGTGGTTATTTTTTGAGAGCTTTTTTCATTTCCTCTTTATTTGCCTCTACTTGTGTGGCTATTTCTTTGAGAGTATTGTTTGTTTCCTCTTTATTTGCCTCTATTTGTGTGGCTATCTCTCTGAGATTTGTTTATTTTTATGAGCCTCTGATAACTGGATTAGCGTAGTTTTAAAGTCATTTTCTTGTGTTTCTGATGAATTGAAATGTCTATTGATTTGTGGGTGGCTGATGAAGCCATCATGTCCTGCTTTTTTTTGGGGGGGGCGGTTCTTATGCCGGCCTCTGGCCATCTGCTTATCTGTAACCCTCAACACTTGTTCCTGGAGTCTTTACTTCAGACTGGGTCTCTCTTTTGCTGTTTTCTGGAATGTTTTTCAGGAAGATGAGAGAGGTCCACTGGTTTGAGAGTGTGTGTTGGTGTTTCAGCTATACCTAAGTGAGGAATGTGATGCTGGCGCTATTTGCAGGTGCTGTTAGCGGCTGCAATGCACAGGTGCAGATTCCCTGACTACCTCAGTGGCCTACAGGCCACTGGTATGCAGATTTGTTTAGGCTCCAGGAATTGTTTGCCTGGAATTCACTAGTGGACCACAGAGCAGGGGCTTCAGTGTTGAGAACACTGTCCCAAGAATCCCTATGTTTCCCACAATAGGGGAGTGGGTGGTAAGGATCTGTTGTCATGCATAGAGGCTGCTTGCATAGAGGGTCCCTGGATCTGGGCCTTTGCAAGCACTCACTTGAAGGTTCACTCACTCTCTAGCAGGACTAGTCAGAAAACACTGGGGTTCCCCTTGTTCTCCACTCTCCGATTTGATCCTGCCAGGGCAAATGTGGGTCAGTGGTGCTGTAGCAGCAGATCTTGGTGTCCACTGGTACTGTGCGCTGTGCTGGGAGCTGCCGGCACTGGTGCCTGGGCACAGTGCTCTGTGGCAATCTCTGCAGGCTGCCTCCACAGCCTTCACCTCTGCTAAGGAGGGATTATGGCAGCCTGTCCCAGGGGAGTGCTGGGGAGAGGGAGGGGGGACTGAGTATTCTCTGTCCCTGATCCCAAGCTGGGATTTCTTTGCTAGGAGCCTCCAGTGCTGGGGTCTGGGCACTGTGCTCTGTGGCAGAATCTGCAGGGCACCTCAGCTGCCTCCGCCAAAGAAGGAGTAGGGAGGTGGATACGGGGAAGTGCCTGGGGATTGAGCCCCCAGGAGAAAACCATGGAGGCGTCCTCAGGGACCCGAATCTAAATGGACTCAGTTCACGTTTAGTCCCCTTTCTCCCTAGAAGCCTCGATGTCATTGTTCTGTGTTCAGCAGCCCCTCCACTCACCAAATTCGTAGTTTTCAGATCCTTTGCCCCTCAGATATGGTGTACTTTGGTCACCACCATCTTGGATCTCCTCTCTTATTTCTTTTTTAAAAAATATTTATTTTTTATGTATACATTGTTCTGTCTGCATGTATACCTGCATGCCAGAAGATGGCACCAGATCTTGTTATAGATGGTTGTGAGTCACCATGTGGTTGATGGCAATTGAACTAAGGACCTCTGGAAGAGCATCCAGTGCTTGTAAGCTCTGAGCCCGATTATTTTCTTTGCTATTGTGAATAGACCACCTGTAAACATAGATGTGCAAGTATCTGCATGGAGGATATTTTTTAACTGAAACTATCTTTAGGACTCATGCGGAATTCATCATTATCAGACCACCTTTTGTTTGAGATAGCCAAAAGCTGTCCTTGAGCAATTATATCTAGAAACACAGCTATTGGTTCTACACCGTTGGAAGTCTGGATTTGATCTGCATCTGTAAAGTTGCTCTCAGAATTGAGCTCACATCTAGAACTGCAAACAGAAAACAGACAACAAGTTGGAAATGGTGCTAGTCTTTGGAAACCTTAAAGCTAGTGATGTACTTGTCCCAGCAAGGTTACACCTCCTAACTCTACCCAAACAGGATAACCAACTGGGGACTAAATATTCAAATAACCAAGTATATGGGGGGCATCTCATTGAACCTATCATAGGCCATAAATATCAACTTTAGAAAGGCAAGTAGCCTATCCCTTAAGTTTAGCAATAGAATGTCTTCTATGGTATGGGTGCAGCAGCAGGTGTTGGTTCTAGGTAGTACTTTTGGAGTTATAAGGAAATTTTTGCTGATTTGCATGCCATTATTAAAGACCTTCCAGACTTCTGCAAGAATCATGAAGAATTAAATAACTGATTCTATTACTCCTTGGGACAGTGAAACAACTCATTCTTTTAGACTCAAGTTAAAAAAGTAAACAAAAACAAGGGAGGTTTTAATAATAGATGATTGTAAGGCATGAAAAATGCTAACAAAATACAAAAATTTCTTCCATGGAAAATAATAGGAAAACTTAACAAATATTAAAATAGTAAATAATAGTAAAAATGGTAGAGTTTCCCAGACCGTTTTTAATCTTTGTATGTAGATATGTTTGATTTATAAGTGTATGTATATGCTTATGTGTGTGAGTACAGGTTTATGTGCATGTGTTGGGGTCAGAAGACAATTTACGGTGTTGGTCCTTATACTGGCTGGTATTGTGTGGCAATATGACACAAGCTAGAGTCATCAGAGAAACTGGAGTCTCAGTTGAGGAAATGGCCTCCAAGAGATCCATGTTCCAGGTGTAAGACATTTTCTCAATTGGTGATCAATGGGGAAGGGCCCAGCCCTTGGTGGGTGGAGCCATCCCTGGTTTGGTTGGTCCTGGGTTCTATAAGAAAGTAGAATGAGCAGGTAAAGCAAGCCAGTAAACAGCACCTCTCCATGGCCTCTCTATCAGTTCCTTCCTCCAGGCTACAGCCCTGCTTGAATTCTTGTTGTGGCTTCCTCCAATGATGGATTGTAATTTAAAAGTTAAGCCAAATAAACCTTTTCCTCCCCAAGTTGCTTTTTGGTCATGGTATTTTGTCACAGCAATAAAAGCCTGACTAAGCTATTCCTCGATTTCTACCTTTTAAGAAACAGTCTGTTGTTCACTGCTATGTATCCCAGTTTAACTGGACTACAAGCTCCTAGAGATTCTCCCATCTTTGCCTTCTATCTTACCATAGGGACACTAGGATTATATTTGCACATCCATCTTTTATAGGGGCTCTAAGGATTTAAACTCAGCACCTAACACTTGTTTAACAAACACTTAACCCACTGAGCCATTTCCCTAGCCCCATGAACATTTTTAAATAAGGAATTTAATCAGTGTATAATCTCTTTTAGCATTAATTACATGCAAAAGATGATTAGGCATACTATTCTGAAGCTTAAGAAACTGATGTTATTTATCTCAAAAAAATTTATTTTAACTATGTTTATTTGAATGTGTGTGTGTGTCCAAGGAGTCTAGAAGAAGAGGTCAGATTCCTTGGAATTGGAGTTATAGGCAGTTGTGAGCAACCCAAATGTGGTTGCTGGAAACCTAACTCAGGTTAGAAATATGTTTAAGAAATATGTGCTTTTAACCCTTGAGCCATTTCTCTATTCCTCTGATTTTATTTCAGTTTTTGCAATAGGGAGTATAGTTCTGTAGCACTCATTTTTAAAACTCAACTTTATTTGTGGTGTTTAAGCCTCCACCTCCCTTTCAACCTCCCAACCCTATGTAGGAGAGAGAAGGCTAGTGAGCTTTACTTTACTTTACTTATCCCAGCTTTTTAGGGTCAGTGGGTTCTTTTAGGGCTATACCAATCTCCATTCACAGCCAACACGGCCAGCAGTCTCCTCCAAGTCACTGTGTCGAACTCATTTCTCTCCATCTGTCTGCTCCAAACTGCCATACCATCTGTCTCTCTGGTCTTTCCAAATTGCTTTACACTGTATGACAACACTGAACACCACATCTTCTCTTTATGGGCTCTCAAATTTATATCCCCAGGCATCCTAGACCAGTTACCAGCTGGCAAAAGCCAAGCCCTGCATGAGACAAGTAACAGCTGTGGACAAACTATAGCCCAACTAAAATCCCACACTTGGGATTAAAAGAAAAACATATTATATAACAACTGAAATTTCAAAGAAACCAAAACTTCCATTACATATTTCAGATTAAAATGGAGGAGATATGGCAGGGTAAGATTTTACTTTGTACTTTTTTAGGGAGGAGGTAGGTAAGTTATAAGTGGAGAAATTTATAGGAGAGATTGTTTCTGTAAACCAGGGGAAGTCTCATTCTATCAGATAAGCCAAATCTGTCTACATTTTTGTCTGTCTAATTTTAGTAGAACAAAATTTTGGTTAATCATTCATGAGAAAAAGAACAGGGACTTAGAAGGGCTGGTGGGCCTTTTCTGCATGTGTAGGCAAAGTAGAGGAAGATAGGGGTTATCAGTTATATGGAGACACTTGAGGGTAGTTCTTGGTATTGAAGTAAGGAAAGTCATTCCTGTGGTCCTACGTATCCATGCCACCAACCATATAATATTCTGTCCCAAGGGATTACTGATTTATGGCTGGAGGGGAGGGTGTGTTGTATAAGCCAATTTCAGCCTTGGCTGGGAGGTCTACCATCTTTCTTCTTGCCATGTTTTTCTTCACATAGTAATTTTGTGAGAAACAGCAACTTCACCCTGTTCTCCTGTGGCTGTTACCTAGAAGATTACTTTTTTATTTAACTTTTTATTGATTCTTTGTGAATTTCATATCATGCACCCCTATCCCACTCATCTCCCTGTCCCTTCATATCTGCCTTGTACGTTTTCAACATTCTCTCCAATGGAAAAAAAAATCTTGTTGTAGAAGTTGTGGTGTGTCACAGTGTGTCACACAGTATACCCTTTGTCCACACTTTTTTAGTTGCAAATGTTCATTTTGATGTACTGGTTCAAGGCCTCTCGCTTCTGCTACACTATCAATACTGGCTTCTCACCAGGACGCTTGAGATATCTTATTGTTGCTCTGTGTCATAGAGGTCCTACAGCATTAGATCTGCAGGACCAGCCTTTTCATGTGCTCCAGTAGTTAATAGATGGGATAGATATTTGGGTGGGCCAATTCAAAGCCCTGGATCTGGGCCTGGGTGGTATCTGAACTGGTCAGCCACCACCAGCTCTCCCACACCTACACCACTAGGACAAGCTCTTTAGCATTGTCCATGCTAGTTGATCCAGTGCTGCAGTCTGCAAGGAACAGAGCCAGCTTTCCTGATCTCATGCCCTGGGGCTGGCTCAGGACACCCACACCACCAGTGCCAGCTCTGTTGTGCTGCCCAGATAAGGTGCAGGACCTGCTTTTTGAGTGCTGCAGCAAGCGAGGAACTAGGGAGGATTACGTATTACTGAAGTCTGAAGTTGCTACTAGGAGAAAGAAAATTATAGATGTGAATATTCAGAAAAAAGAATCTCAAATTTTAAAAATATGTTCATATGAAACTCAGTGAACTTTTTAATGATTGTTATCAAGGGAGCAACTGAAAATATACAAATCTGTTTCTGGGGCCAGCTATAATCACTGAGGTTTGTACTTGAGGAGAAGATGAAAGAAGCAGTCTGCATTAAACCCATTTTGGCTATTTTTAATACTTATTTTGTTGTAGACCTCAAATTGAGGTCTGCCTGCGTTTTAGGCAAATACTTAACCTCAAAGCTCCATTTCCAGCTCTTGAAGTCAAATTTTGAAGCATTGTTGTTACACCTCACAATACCAGAGGCAATTGGATGGCAGAGAATGCTTATTAGCTATGGTGTCAGCCGGTTATGTTGTTACATAGCTTTTACAAGAAAAGGTGTACCATTTTGAGCTTGCAAATAGTCCACAAAACAATTTGAGTTAGTTGATTAAAGCAACAATACTTTGGACTTGTCAAAAGTGGTATGACATTAGTGAATGGTAAAAGCTCTGAGATGGGGCCAGAAATGTGATGTGGACAGTTTTCCAGGAGCATATGGAGTCACATCTCATATGAGGTCCCTTTCTTTATCAAAAATTTTGTCTTGTTTAGGTTTTATTTTGATACATTGTCTCACTATGTAGCCCTGACTGGCCTGGAACTCAAGAGCTCCATCTGCCTCTGCCTCCCTGGTGCTGGGATTAAAGGCATGCACCACTACACTCCACACCCAGCTTTATCACAAAATTGAAGGGTCACAATTGTGGATTGTGACAGCTCCTTTGTCAGAAACATAGAGTTCAGTAATTTGTGCCATGTCTATCGCAATGGATGTATGCCACGTCTAGTATGATGGATCTGAGCAGCAGTGGTAGGAAGCTGGGCACTGAAGTCTCAATTAGCAGTTTGTTTCCAGTCAGTTGCATCAAGCAGATCCTTAGTGTAGAGACCTATAATTATGACCCAGAGCATTCAGCTGTAGCTGTAATTTGTTTGCACAGTCTATGATACCAATATCAGTGGTTTGTTTTAGTAAATAAAAGATGGCTGTTGGGTTAAATAATATTTATTATTATCCCTATAATTATCATCACGAGCTACTGAGCTACCACAGGCTACATCTGAGCGGAGGTTCTAGGTTATATCCATACATGGTCCTTGGTTGAAAGTCAGTTTCAGAAAAGACCCTGTGCCCAGATATATTTGGTCTTTGTGGAGCTCCTATCCTTTCCCCATCGGACTAACTCCCCTTCTTTCTTATGATTCCCTGTACTCTGTCCAAGGTTTGGTCATGTAGCTCAGTAACCAATTGGTTTCCCAAAGTGAGGGGAACAAGGACTATTTCTAACAGGAATTCAATGAAGATACCTGATAAAACAGGATCAGATGAATGGGGGGAGGTCCCCCCCTATCAGTGGACTTGGAAAGGGGCACAGTGGTGATGAGGGAGGGAGGGAGGGACTGGGAGGGAATGAGGGTTCGGGGCACGGCTGGGATACAGAATTAATAAAATGTAACTGATAAAAATAAAAAAAAATAAAAAAATTATCATCACGATAGTATTATTTAACCTGCTATCACAAATAATAAGACACAGACACCTGTTAGATTTTATAATTGCCTTATTTACCTTGGGCCAGGCAGATATTCCTACGTACACTGTCTGAATAACCTCACTATCCATCTCCCAGCCCCCATCCAGTGCCACCCTCCTTAACCATCCTCATCTAAACAATCTTCCATCCATGATGCCATTATACTTGCTTGTATTCTTTATCTGGGCCTTTTCACACCATCCTCAGAGTCCTTCCTCCTCTCTCACATGTTTTTTTTCTCCACACTAACCCTTGTGGTGTCCTTCTTCCTCTCTTCTTGTCTGTCTGTCTCCTGTGATTCTCTTGAACCCAAAAGCTGGGGAGCCTTAGCCATGCCTAGTCCATTCTGCCCTGCCCAGGTATAGGCCATTTAATCAACCAATTAGGTATGTCTTAGGCAGGTTTACAAAACAGGCAACCAGATCTTGAGGGCCAGTAACATGCATCAAACCAACCTCCAACAGTGGTCTAATCTTAGTATATGGTTTTTCAGGTAGGAGACTGTACAGTTAGGCTATTAGCAATAACCCAAGGGTCAGAAAAAGCAGAAGGCTAAACTCTGATACCAGTTTAGGATTAAGCCTCCTCCCTCCCCCCAACCCCTACTCTGGCCTCCCTTCCTAGCTCGTAGCTTCTGTGTGCTGATCCTAGGGAAATACCTTCTAAGATCTTCTGAGGCACAGAGGATCTCTTCAGTTTAGGCTTTCTTTCTTCAAATGATTTTAGATCTTTACAAGATGAAGACTTTAAGGGTTGGGATTTTATCACCAGGGCACCATTCTTATTGTTCTAGTGTGCCCCAGGCAGTTTATCTTCAGTGGTGCTGATCTCTTTAACAATGACAGTTGCTCTCTCTCAGAACCAGCTTGAATACTCCCCTGTACTGAATTTTTCTCTATTAGACAAATTAATCCATTACCTGTAAATTCAACTTTCTTCAAGTCCTCAGTACATGGGCAGAATAAAACTGGATTCTTGGCCAGAATATTACATGCATGGTGCTTAACCCATTTCTTGATAGAATCTTTGATCTTCTTTGAAATCTTCTGAGTTGGGCCTACCTGCACAGCATGAATATATCTCAGTGTTTTTTTATCTTTCAGGTTCCCATCAGAATAACTCATTAAGTTCTTCCTGAATAGTAAGGGATTTCTATATCAACGCCCCCTCCACTCTAAGATGGGAGTCTGATTATGTAGTTCTGGCCAGTTTGGAACTCACAAAGATCCACCACCAGAGTAGCAGGATTAAAGACATGCGCAAAAGTTCTAAACTCTTGTATATTCCTGGGTATTTTAGAATAGCAGATAGTATGCTCTTTACTGCTGAACCACCTCTTCAGGCCCCATTGATTTTACTTTTAAATACTCTGTTGAAGTCTCAACACACATATCTCCTTTCTCTCTTTGTGTCCCTCTCTCCTACTCTCCCTACCTTCCTTCCTTTTTGTCTTTCATGGGGTCAAATACAGGTTCTCAAACATTCTTAACAAGGACTCTACTACTGGGTATACCCTCAGCAACAGACTTTACATTCCAATTTCTACCCATTACCAAATTCTATTTTTAGGTGTTTCTTATAGAAATAGCTTATTTCTTTTTTTTTTTTTGATTTCAAGGTTTTTATTATCAACATTTAGTTACAGTCATTCAAATCTTTTGGAAACAGTCAACTGAAACTTAAATAAGACTCTTTATTAAAGTAGTTGAATAATTTTGTCAGAAAGCAAATAATAGGCAAACATATGGGGAAAACAGTAAGTAATCATGGATAATATCCAACCAAACATGAGCATTTAATAAATAAATTAATAGTAAATAAATGTCATATATAATGAATTCTATATAATCAATCAAGCCAATGAGCCATCAGTCCTGAAACAATGATGTATTTTTGCAAGCAGCCATCCCATGAACTGGGGAGGTAGTTCCAGAGACTATGTTCCCAGAGATAGATAAATGGTAAGGTCCTAAAATACATTTTACAAATATTCTTTTTAACAGAAAACGCTTGACTTAGGAAAAGAAAGATTAAAGCTGACTATAAACCTGAGTTTTTATATCTGAAAGATGAAGATAAAGAAGTGTGTAAATACACCCATTTGAAACTCATTGATTAGGAGGTAGATGATGGCGCATATGTTAAGGTCTCTGTTTGGTTTGTAGGCACACCCCCAGTATCTATGCAAATGACTGACACATAATAAGTAATAGATACTTATTCAGTAAATGAACGAAGGTTTAAGGCTTTATTCTCACACTAGTCTGACAGTTCTCTAATAAGTGTGTTAAAAGTGAGAAGTAAGGTTCTTAATAGCTTATTTCTTATTACCAATTTCTGTCTTAGACTCTTCTTGCTATTTTATAAAAATACCCAAGACCAGGTAATTTATAAACAATATAACTTTATTTTTCATGGTTCTAGAATCTGAAATGTCCAAAATCAAGGCAAGTTTGGTGTCTCATGTCCACTGTCAGTTTCCAAAATGAATTTTGTATAGGACTTGACCTTTGGCAAGAATGGATGTAAGGACAAAAAGGGAAGCCCTAATTAGTATTTCTGTAGCCCTTTCATACCAGCACTAATCATGACCTAATCATTTCTCTAAGACCATATCTGCTACATTGTAAATTAATTGTCAGTATGAAGTTGGAAGGAAAACAAATATTCAAAACCTAGTACCATCCATGAAATCATTCATTTTTAAAGATGTTTTGTTGTCTCTGCTTTTCAGAACTTTTTATGCTCACTACCTATCTCTGTTATTGCCATTCTTCGTTCTGATAAGCCCAGATGGTACATCTCATTTGGTTGTTTTATGCTGTTTACATCTTAGTTGAACTATCCTATTTTCATTGTGAACTATTTTTCTTTATATCAAATGTAAGAAATAATTATAGATAGCTATTTTAAACTATTTTCTGCCAATTCTGGCATTTAGTCACCTCAGATCAGTCTTTGATAGCATTTTCTGTTGAATCTTTTTCTCTACATAGCTTTTATTTCATTCTATGTGTTATTTGGGATTTTATATCAGTTGTCATAAGTAGTTAGATTACATTTAATTCCTCTAAATATTACTGAGTTTTTTGTTCTGTATAAAGAAGTGTGCACTTGGCTGGACTTGAACTGAAACTTGTCTCCTCTGTGGTAATTGATAGCTCAAATTTCAGTTCATATAAATAATCAACCAGAGGCTTAAGTACAGTTAATTTGCAGAATTTAAATATTCATATTTCTCTGGATGCCTATCTGGATTTCCCTTTAATTTTCCAATGATAGTGATGAATGAAAACCCTCTTTGACAGAGGCCTGTAACACCAGCTACTGTCAGGCTAAGGAAGAAAAGATCAGAAGTTAAAGGCCTGCATGGACAACAAAATGAATTCAAGGACAGCTGGGGGGAACTTAGAGAGACCCTGTCTCAGATAAACTGAAAATAGGCTAGGAATATAGCTCAGTGTTAGAGTGCTTACATAACATTCACAAGGCCCCAAGTCTAATCCCTACCATGAGCAAACGAGAAAATTCTACTTTTCATTTTTTGAGTCAATAAAACTGATGTGGCTTTTGTTTGTTTGTTTGTTTATAATTTAGTTTGGCTACAATGCCACTGACTGGGCCTGTTTGGAACAAACATACCATCCCTTTTTTAAGTGTTAATTCCCTTCTAGTAGATACCCAATTACAATCATTCAGTATATTGAATAAATATTCAATATTAAACTCCAAAATTGGAGCCCAGAGTTTCACCAGGCTGTCTTCAAATTTGAGATTCTCCTGATTTTTTAGCCTCCCAAATGTTGGAATTACAGGAGTGTACAGCCATACCTTGTTTAATTAAAAAGGAAATATTTTAGTCACTGTTTGTTATCTGTATGAGAGTTGATTGATATGGTGTTACTATAAGCAAAAATGAAACTCCCAATAGTCTTTATTCTATTTTACCAATAAAAACTCAGGAGCCAGATGCTGGGGTGAAAACCTACTAGCTCAGAGAGGCAGGGAATGCACCCAGCTGACTTTCTTTCTCAGCTCAGTTCAGGATGGAAAAAATAAAACCCAAAAGGCTCACTAGCTCAAGTGACAGCCCAGGGCAAAAAGGCCAAAACCCCAAGGCCAAAGGCTTGCTAGCTCAAAGCCCTAAAAGCCAGGGAACTGAGGAGCTTAAGCCTAAGCTAAAGCCAGGGCATGGGCTAAAAAAGCATCTTCTACTTCTTCAGGCTTTCTTAAATGCCCCATCGCTCAAAGTCCATCCTATTCTTCAATCCCTATCAGCTGGTTTCTTGCTCTACCTCTTGACCTTATTAAATCCTGTGTACAGAAATCTCTTGAATTAAAAGTATGTGCTAGGGCTGGATGAACACCACCATAATCACCTGCTTGCAATAAACAGAAAATTCTTGGTTTAAAAGTATGTGATAGGGCTCAACCATACCAAACAAAAAACAAGGTTTTACATCCCACAATTTTGGGGTTTACAATGGGATAAAATATCCTGCAACAATATGGTAAAAAAAATAATGCATTCATACTGAAAATTATATTAGTCAAGGTTTGTTGTATTCTTCCAGTAGTAATACCTATTTCTTCCAGCAAATACTGTTGAAAGGATTTTATTTTCCCTATTAAATCATATTAATACCTTTGTCAAATAACAATTGGCCATACAGATGTGGTTCTTTCTGGTTTTTTATTGTGTATATTTTTTATGTATCTGTTCTTATACTGTCTTGATTACTGTAGCTTTATGGTAATTCTTTTTTAAAATTGAAAATAGATTTTAGCTTCCTCTCCCTGTACTCCTCCCAGTTTTCCCCACCTCTCCTGCCTTTCTGACCCCACTCCTTTTCTGTCTCTCATTAGAAAAGAAAAGAGCAGGCTTCCAAGAGATAAGAAAACATGGCAAAATAAAATACAATAAGATGAAGCAAGAACTTTGATATCGAAGTTGGACACAGCAACCCAACAGGAGGAAAAGAGTCCTAAGAGCAGTCAAAATTGTCAGAGACACTATGTTCTCATTCTCAGGAGTCTCATGAAAATACTAAGTTAATGCTATAATAGTTATGCAGAGAACCTGGCACAGACCTGTGCTTTCTGCTTCAGTCTCTGTGAGACTGCTTAGTTGATTCAGAGGGCTGTCTTCTCATGGTGTCTTCCATCCCTTCTGGCTCTTTTCTGAATCACCTATTCTGCAGGATTCCCTGAGCACTGAGGAGATTTGATGGTGACCTCCCATGTAGACTCTCTCCATAAAATGTCTGGCTGTGGGTTTCCACATCTGTTCCCATCTGCTGCCAAAGCAAGCCTCTCTGATGATGACTGATTAAGGCACTAATCTATGAGTATAGCAGAATATCATTAGATATCAGTTCATTGAATTTTTTTAGACCAGTTATGTTTTCTTCTACCCTAGATCTCTGGGCTATCTAATCTCTGGTTGTTTATTACCTAAGCAGTGTTGGGTATGGGTTCCTTCACATAGTGTGGCCCTTAAGTCAAATCAGATATCACTTGGCTATTCCTATCAGTTCTGTGCCACCAATGTCCTAACATATTTTTCAAGTAGAACAGATTGTTGGTCAAAGGTTTGTTGTCCACAGTAGCCTGCAGAGTCCCTTCCCATACCAAAGAGACTAGAATGTAGTGAAGGCCCCATATAGGCACCAGCTCAGCTTCTCCATGTTTAATGAGTTGTGTGGATATTGTCCTCGGTAATGGGGCCCTGCTGTCAGACTGTACAGAGAATCCATGTCTTAGCATCAACCTGGGCTGTTTGGGGGATTTTTGTGGGACCCCCTTGGCCAGCAACTCAATTGAATGCAATACAGTCCCTCCACTGGAATCCTTGCCTGGCCACAAGAGATGGCCAGTTGAGATTCTCTATCCCCCATTACTAGGATCATCTTTATAGATTCCATGAACTTTCCACTGCTGTAGGATTTTACACCAACCCCTAAATGTTCTCCAGTTTCAGTCATGTCTCCCCATATTCTTTCCCTCCATTCTTCTCCACCCCACTTGATTTTTTTGCTCCTGCCCCCACTCACCCCACCCAAATGTAAAAATCTGTTTTATTTCCCCTTCCTGGGGAGATTCTTGCATTCTCCCCTAGACCTCTACCCTTTACCTAACCTCTCTGGGCCTATGGATTGTAGCTTGGCTATCATTTACTTAATGGCTAATATCCCCTTATTAGTGAGTACATAATGTATTTATCTTTTAGGGTCTCGGTTACCTCATTCAAGATGATTTTTTTTTCTTATTCCATAAATTTGCTTGCAAATCCCTTAATGTCATTTTTTTAAACAGCTGAGTAATATTCATTTTGTAAATGCACCACATTTTCTTTATCTAGTCTTCTGTTGAAGGACATCTAGCTTGTTTCCTTTTCCTGGCTATTATAAATAAAGCCAAAATAAACATGATTGAGCAAGTGTCCTTGTCATAGGATAGAGCATTCTTTGAGTAGATACTAAGGAGTAGTATAGCTGTCTTGAAGTAGATCTATTTCCAAATGTCTGAAGAACTTCCATATTGATTTCCACAGTGGTACAATTTACACTTGTACCAGTAATGGAGGAGTGCTCCCCTTGCTTCTCATCGTTGCCAATATTAGCTGTCACATGTGTTATTTATCTTAGTCATTCTGTTAGATGTAAGAGATGGAATCTCAAACTAGTTTTGATTTACACTTCCCTGATGGCTAAGGATGTTAAACATTCCTTTAAGTGTTTCTCTTCATAGGAACTCAACATTACATTGTATATAATTTTGCTTGCTTTGATTATCTTAGTTTTACATAACTGTATTATTTTAAGATATCCTAGTTAGTTATTGCCACAATATTGTCAAATGATTGAACTATTAAAAAATCAGAAAATGATAGGAAATTTCAGCAATGTCTAGCCAACTTAATATATCCCTACACACATTAACTGCAGGATACACATTGTTTTTAGGGAAATATGGAACATAATTCTATATAGGCTGTGTGTTGAAATTGTACATGGCATACATTCTAACCACTGTGGAATTAAATTAGAAACACAAAGCCAACAAGAGAAAATAACCAAATTTTTGAAGAGTAAATGAAAACAATCACCACCAACAAAAAGAACTGTGTGATATTTTAATTTTTGATATTTTAAAAATAGATTGCCCAGCAGATGCACTTTCAAAGGACCTGGGTTCAATTTCTGGCACCCACATGTTGGCTGGAGTAATTTTTTACTTCTGTTCTAGGGAATTCAGTGCCTACTTTTAGCTTCCAAGGGTACTGTGAACGTGCGCACACGCACACACATACATAACACACACACACACACAGTGAGAGAGAGAGGTGGGGAGAGTGGGAGGGGGACCAGCACTTATACACATAAAATTAAAAAAAATCTTTAAGAATAAGCAAAAATTAAAGGCCAAAGTTTGTACAAAATAATTTTATAATGAAAGATTAAGAATAGCAAAAATTTATGATTAGATGATTGTGTTCTACATGAGTATATATAATGTGCATACTGTATGTTATGCTACCAAAAATTCATTTTAAGCAACTTTCTATATGTCTTTTAACTATTTACAGTGTTGATGATGTTGTCTTGAACAGGATTATGTTGTTACAGTCCCAATGTCATTTGAGGATGTGACAGTAGATTTCAGTAGAGAGGAATGGCAACAATTGGACTCTTCTCAAAGATACCTTTACCAGGATGTAATGCTGGAGAACTACAGCCACCTGCTCTCGTGGGTAAGCACAGTTTGTACTATGGTGTCATGAGGACCTTGCTGTGGGTTAAATTGCCCTAAGAGAAAACCATTGCAGAAGAGAGGGAGGAAACTGTAAGAACCAGAGATTGTAGCTTACAACATGGAAGCATTATTTCCTCGATACAGCAGAGAAATTCACATATGAATTCATGGTGATTGTGACAGCATGCACAAATTAGATAAAGTCTCAGTATTGAGACTGGAAAGTGGTTATGAAGTCTTACCCTTAGCTGAGGATCTGTTGGTAATTGATAGCTGCTGGAAGGAAAGTCAGTTTTCTTGAAGCATGTAGTCCATGGCAGGTAGGAGAACTACATACCTTAGAGTATATGGGCAGCCCATATTGAACTTGATAGTTTTTTTTTTAATAAGAAAACACAAAGTTGGGGGCATAGGGAAGGCAGGTAGAGGAATCTAGGATAAATTGGGGGAGGAGACTGAATATAATTAAAATATATTTTGCTAAATACTCAAAGAATTTTTAAAATTTAAAGTGATGAAAAAGAAAATATATTTTAAAGTCCTAACCCTCAGTACCTCAGAATACAACCATATTAGAAAAGAAATTTTTCACAAAAGTAATTAAGCTAGAATAAAGTAATTAAGGTGGGTTTTAATATGATATAACTTGTCTCTGAATTATTTGTTATTACTGTGTGTGTGTGCATGCATGTGTGTGTGTGTGTGATCAGCATGTTACATACATGCAGCAATGTGTTTGTAGAGGTCAGATAAAAATTTTATTGGACTGATTTTTTTCCATGTTTATGTGGGTTCTGGGAATTGAACTAAAGTCACTACGATTAGGAGGGAAGTGCATTTAACAGCTGAGGTATCTTGTAGACCCTGTATCACTGTTTTCTCTGCAAGAAAAAGAAATCTGGACACAGATACATATGTACATAAAGGAAGGAGTATATGAAGACATGAGAAGATGGTTTGGGATTGGAAGAATATATTTTTAAGCCAAGAAAGCTCTGAGGCCATCAGAAGCTATGAAAGAAATGTACTCCATTGCTTTCTCCAAGTTCCTTCAATGAACATGGGCCTGCATATAATTCCTTATATTTGGACATTTAATCTCCAAAAGTGCAAGATAATAAGTATTCTGAACCCTCTATTTTGTGATACTTTGTTACAGAAATCCTAGGAAATTAATACTATTTTTCATATTTGAAAATGGAGTACTGCTTTTAACATCTCTAGCATGGGGGGTTGGAGTGATGGTACAGCAGGTATTTGTGCTTCCCATGCAAGTCTGATAACTGAGCTTAATCCATGGACCCCATTGTTGAAAGAGAGGAGTGATTTCTGGATGTTGTTCTCTGGCCTCTACATATTTATGCTATGGCAGACATAGACTTACACACACACACACACACACACACACACACACCCCACCACCACCACCAAATTAAAATAAATTAAAAAATATAAAATATGAAAGAGGTTTTGGATAGCTATAATGAGTTGAAGGTGGGAAGGTTTTGGGATACTTGACAAAAAGCATTGATTTAGCTGGGTGTGGTAGCACATGCCTTTAATCACAGCACTTGGGAGACCGAGACAGGTGGATCTCTTTAAGTCTGTGGCAAACCATCCACATGGAGAGTTCTAGGCTCAGCTCAGCGGTACAGACAAGTTGCACGCCCCAGTACAACAAGGACTGGTAACCCCTGTCCGGAGAGGACCCCACAGAGAAGGAAGAAACCGTGCTGTTGGGGTCACCTAGAGAAAGTCTAGTAGACTACAGACCGCAAACAGGCGAGTAAGCCCAGCCATCACTGGGCCCAAACAGGGAGCACAGAGTGATTGGAAACTCAGCTCCCGCAGACTAGCAGGTGGGCGCACGCTCCGCCAACCCAGAGGCCTGCTTTGTACCAACTACTCCTTACAGACAGAACTGTGTGCCCCAAGACACCAGAGCAGTACTCACCCGCCACAGACTACCTCTTGGGTTCTGGGGCACAGAGCCCCAACCTCAGACCTACAAAAGACCGGGAACCCTGAGATCAACCCCCAGATACTGCTCCAAGGGGCAACCAGTTATCCCTAACAAAACTGACCAAACCACGGGACACACAGGATACAGCAGCTGATCACTAAATTTACAACAAGAAACCCAGAAGGAGGGCAGCTGTCTCCAGGACTTCTCCCGCTGAGAGGAGAGCCCTCTTGACTAATCAGGACCACAGTTACCACCCAGGTCTCTATGCCTGAGGTGAGCTTTAACAACTCCTGAAAAACACCGGACATCCAGGGACTATACCCAAAAAGCTGGGAAGGCTTCCTTCAGGAAAAACCATCTTCCTGCCAAAGGGATTCTCTCCACTACAAGAGTCCAGGAACGACCAGAAACTAAATCCAAACAACTAAGATAGCCCAATGGGTAGAGGACAGCGTAAAAGTTCAACCAACAAAAGCCAGAGCATTATGGCATCTCCAGAACCCAATTATACAGGGGCAAATAGCCCTAGACACCCCAGCATAAATGAAATTCAAGGAGACAACCTACAATCTATGCTCAAGAAGATGATAACAGAGGAAACAAACAAAATACGAAAAGAAATAGAAGAAGCTGCAGCCAAACAGTATGTGGCCTTTAGAGAGGAAATGCTTAAATCACTGAATGAAATAAAAGAAACAGTGGATTGTTCAAACAAACAGCTGAAGGAATTGACGGAAAAACATGAAAATACAGT
>REGO01000628.1:738269-760043 GCA_010120015.1 Rhombomys opimus
TGAGGGGACCAAGGACTATTTCTAACAGGAACTCAATGAAGATACCTGATAAAACAGGATCAGATGAATGGGGGGAGGTCCCCCCCTATCAGTGGACTTGGAAATGGGCACAGTAGTGATGAGGGAGGGAGGGACTGGGAGGGAATGAGGGTTCGGGGCACGGCTAGGATACAGAATTAATAAAATGTAACTGATAAAAAAAAAAGAGTAAAAGCACACAGAATCAAAAAAAAAACTTCTGAAAAAGCTACATTTATGGTGAAACAGTGAATGAAGATTCAAGAGATGATTCATTATATTCCCTTTTAGAAGAACTGTGGCAAGATGATGAATGGATGAAAAGATACCAGGGAAAAAAGAAAAACCCTTTGACTCATGCTTCTTTTAATAAGAAAATATTGACTACCAAGAGAGATTATGAATATACAGACATTGGAACGAATGTACACTCAAAACCAAATATTGTTCCTTCACAGAGAAGATCCCATAAGAAATAATCATTTAGAAAGCATTTTAAGTGCAATTCAGACTTACATGTTCATAATAAAAACAAAGCAACAAAGAATTTTGACAGAATAATAGGCCACAGGCAAGTTTTTACCCATAGTACTTCTTGCACTAACTTCAATAATCTACATATGGGAGAAGAGTTCTGTGAAAATAATCAGAATGGAAAATTCCTCAGAATCAGGTATACACGTAGTCAAAGTATGATATTTCCTGTTAGTGAAAAGGCAAAAAAACATGTGCTGCATTTGGAAGGATCGTCACCTAAAAATCACAACTCTTCACTCCTTCCAAAATTCATAATGTGTAAAAAAACATCATGAACTTAGCAAATGTGTAAATGTTTTACACAGAAGCCACTACTCAGTGTATACCTAAGAATTCATAGAGATGAAAAACTATACATATGTATTAAATGTGGGAAAGCATTCATTCAGAATTCTGAGTTAATGGTACATGAGAAAACTCACATAAGAGAAAGACCCTACAAATGCAATGAATGTGGGAAATCATTTTTATAGCTGTCATCTCTACTCAAGCATCAAACAACCCATACTGGAGAAAAACTCTATACTCGCAGTAAATGTGGGAAAGACTTCTCCTTGAGCTCATCACTCAATATACACCAGAAAATCCATTCTGGGGAGAGACATCACAAATGTAATGAGTGTGGGAAAGCCTTTATCCAAAAGTCAACACTGAATACATAAGAGAATTCACACAGGAGATCCTATGTATGTACTAAATGTGGGCAGGCCTTTATGCAGAAGGCACACTTGAAAAGCCTTATGAATGCAGTGAATGTGGAATATCTTTTCTTTCTAAGTCCCAACTTTAGCTACATAAGCAAATTCACACAGGAGATAAACCATATATATGTACCAAGTGTGGGAAGGCTTTCACCAACAGGTCAAGCCTCAGTACTCAACAGAAGTCTCATACCAGAGAGAAGTCTTACATATTCACTGAATGTGGAAAGGCCTTCACTGATAGGTCAAATTTCAATAAACACCAGACCATTCATACTGGAGAAAACCCCCATATTTTTGCCAATTGTGGGAGGGCCTTCATTCAGAAGTCACAGTTAGTCACACACCAGAGAATTCACACTATGGAGAAGCCTTGTAAATGTCTTGACTATGAGAAATCCTTCTTCAAGAAACCACATCTCAAAGTACACCAGCAAATCCACACAGGAGAGAAACCATATATATGTGCAGAGTGTGGGAAGGTCTTCATTGACAGGTCTAATTTCAATAAACGCCAAACTGTTCATACTGGAGATAAGCCCTATAAATGCAGTCAGTGACTGTGGAAAGGAGTTTACTCAAAAATCAGTTCTTAGTATGCATCCCAATATTCATACCTGAAAATAACACTGCTTCATCAAAACAAGACAGCCTTATGACAGAAGTTAAATATAAGTAAATATTATAATATTTATCTAAGACAGATCTTGTATAAATACACTGTATGAAACATCCAGCTATTTCACAGAGATGAGAAAAGTTGTTTGGAAAAGACCTTTTAAGAACTAGAAAAGATTATCCTGAGTGAGGTAACACAGATCCAGAAAGACATACATGGTATATACTCACTTGTAAGTGGATTTTGGTCATATGTTACAGGATATACATACTACAATGCACAGACCCCAAGAAGATAAGCCCGACGGGCACTTAGGCTTCATGCTGGTCCACTAGTTAGGAGACTGGAGGATATCATTGACATGGACTATGTTGCCTGTTTTTTGATCACGTCCTCCTGATAGAACTTCCCTACTAGGCCACACGGGAGGAAGATGAACTCAGTCCTCATGTGAATGGATGAGCTGGGGTGTCTGCATAGTGGGGATCCCCTATTCTTAAGAATAGGGAAGAGAGGAAGTGGGAGGAAGGGTGGGACAGGAAAGAGAGGAGGAAGGGGCCTATGACTGAGTTGTAAATTGAATTAATCAATAAAGGATCTTTTAAGAACACATTGGAGAGCTGGGCACAGTGGCACATGCCTGTAATCCCAGCACTCGGGAGGCAGAGGCAGGCAAACCTCTGTGAGTTCCAGGCCAGCCTGCTCTATGAAGTGAGTCCAGGACAGTCAAGGCTACACAGAGAACCCCCTGTCTTGAAAAGAGGAGGGGGAATTTCTGTATTCTCATGGCCTCATAAAACATAATAGAATTTATATTGGGAAAAATAATGTTAGTTTGATGTGTTAAGAACTGTCTTCCCACAGAAAGTATTACAAAGCAAATTGTTACCAAATTCTTTAGAAAGAGTGCAAAATTTTGCAAATTTCAATAATGTAAGCAATTAAAAGTAACACCAAAATGAGTGGTGAAGCACCAAAATAATATATTTGGTATGCAAAACTCTCAATTCTGTAGAGTATTTGTGGTGAAATATACTATTTAAGAGGAAGAATGTTTCCCCATTCAGAAAGGCAAAGAGGATGGACATCGGAGGAGGGAGAAAACAGGGAACAGGACAGGAGCCTACCACAGAGGGCCTCTGAAAGGCTCTACCCTGCAGGGTATCGAGGCAGATGCTGAGACGCATAGCCAAACTTTGGGCAGAGTGCAGGGAATTTTATGAAATGCTAGCAGTCATAGAAAGGTGGCTACGAGTTGATCCCAAAAACTGACCCTAAGAGACACTGCTAACTTAAAGCCAGAATTTTAGTTAGTAATTGCATATAAAAGCAAAATTAGGTCATCATGTTAAGTAGTTAAAAACTGAGTGAGAATAACACGCCTTAGTAAATCAATTTACTTGACAAAATACTTAAGACACCATCTCTGAATACAATGCAGTGTGTATGACTTCTAAAGGGCCACTTTAGATCCTGACAAGGGAGGAGATGGGGAGCACCTGAACTCTGCACAGGTTGGGTGGAGATGAGCCTCCAGCAATTCATGTCATTGAGAGAACAGAGACACCTGACAACTAACAAAGAAAATCAAGGAGGAGAACACTTTTGCTTGTTGAGCCACTGAGAATTGAGGGTTGTTTATTTGTCACAGCATGAACTAGCACAGGGCTGATTGGTACATTTGACAAGAAGACCATTCCAGCCTTCTTGTCCAGTATAATTTTAGGGATAAGAAGGTCCAGCATGGGACTCTTTAGGATAACAAGTTCTCAACAGGGCAAGGTGTCTGTGTGAAAGTCTATAACTTTTCTTTTTCCAGCCTTTAAAGGTTCCTTAGCTGCCAGTTCTAACAGAAACCTCAATTTTATTACTAAGACAGCATATTTTAAGTGTAAGGGTAGAACATTTGTTCTACCCTTTCAGGTACACTGGTTAGTCAGTTTCAAGGAATATAATCAGTCCATTGTGGCAGGGAAGATATGGTATGAGAGTCAACTGTTCACAATTCAGGAAGTGTACAATTATAAATTCCTCTCTGCTTTGTTCTCTGAACTCCTACAATGATGGCTACTTCGCCGACCCTCAAACATTCTGGTTGATTCCACTTCTAAGTGTTTATATTGGTGGTTCCTCTGCCTGAAGTAATTTTTTTTTGTATTTGTGGTCACTCCCTGACATTTCCTTCAGGTTTCAGCTGAAATAGAAAATGTTATTAAAGAGGTCTGCTTTGCTCAGTTCATTTAAAATAGTAGTAGCCATGCAACTACGTACCTCTTCAATCTCTCATCGTCTTCCATCCTGTTATTGCTCTACAACACATGTTAGCATCTGGTCACATCTACTAATTGTTCATTCCAACAAATGTTAGCCCAGCAACCAGTTTTGTTCTCTTTGATTTTCTGGAGTTTTGAATGCTATAAATTATACAGTGAACATCAAGTACCTATCCATATGTTGCATGTAGAAAGAAACCAAGGTCGGTCTATGGAAAGGGCACTGGAAAAAAGCTCCTGGGACAAAATTACAGCTAAGAGGCTTCAAAACAAAACAATAACAAAAAAGCATCAGAATTCTGGTAATTTCTCTTAAAGAATTACAACAAACCAAATACGGTTGCTGTTTGTACTACATATACTAAGGCCTGTGAAAAGTGGCTCCAGCATGAGTTTAGAGTTTAACATAGTCTAACAACTCTAACAGAAGGCTATTTTTGTAGCAAATCTGGGGATCTATGAACATCCACTGTGAGGAGACAGAGCAGTTATATTTCAGTACACAATCATTAGCAAATAGCATGCTTCTGTCCCCTGGTGGCTGCAATGCTAAACTACATGAGGAAACAAACTATTAAGATGAGTAAACACTGTTTTATTTCAAAGCAAGTTTCATCCATAAGCATGCATTTAGTGTGTGTTTCTTCTTGGTATTCTTGGGATAAAGTTCTCCAAAGAAAGCCTGACTATCTTTCCTTAAGTGTCTTGAGATCAACATCAAAGAAACCGTTAAACAGAGGACATTACCTCACAGGTATGCTTGAGTGTAATATAGCTTTTAGTCAGTCCAGGCAAACTTCTTTCCTAGCTTTCTACCATTTGTAGAAAGGATTTCTTCTGTGGCTAGATTACTGGCATAAGCAGCCACAAAGTATTCTTCAATTCTAGGATTCTATCACATATGAACCATTCTCAGGGTTACCAAGAAGATGATGGGCCAGAGTCTACATCTGTACAACTTAGTAAAGGGGAAAATCAGAATACAAAAAGTAGAGATTCTGCTCCCAAGAGAAACTTCACATGTCTTTGAAGGAAGTGAAAAGGGTATTGGAAAAGGAAAGAAACTAAGGTGTAACAGAGAGAAGCAAGCAGAATGCAGCCTCTGTTGCAGAGTTCCCTGGGGGTAGGTCAAATGAAAGCTACTAGTCAGATAAAAAGTCCAGTTCTGCTTGAGTCCATCATGGATGGAGTCTGGTTATTTTCACGTAGTTGCCACTTCAGGTCTTCTCATTTATGGTGATGTGCAAACCACCACTGCTATAGTTTGGATATGTCATGGCCTCCACAGCCCTTCATTTGGTGAACACTCTGGACCTTACTGATGATTCTGTTTGTGAAAAATTCAGGAGGAATTACTTTACAGTGCTCACAACTTGGAAAAGTGTATCTGGGTACTCTGCTTCTTGTCCACCATGGTATGAGACTGCTTTGTCTTCCTCCTGGCTGCCAAATGATGAATAGCTCTACTGTACACAGACTTGTCTGAGGCCCATCAACAGAGCATAGGACTAAGGACCAAAATATTGAAACCATTAGCTAAAATAAATCTTTCCTTCTGCAAGTCCTTCTCTTGGGTATTCTTTAGAATAAGAAAAGTGGCTACTACACTTAGGAACCACTAGCCAATGCATTAACAGAAGAAAATTCTGAAGTCCCACTTCTGGTTCTGCCTTGAACCCTCAAAGAATCAGGTATTTGGATGTTCTTTTTACTTTTTAAACATTAAAAATTTTAAAGACCCAATCTGCCCCCTTTATTTTATAATTGAATTAAGCACAACTTAGAAAGGTTATTAATTCCCCATCACACAAACAATTGCAGGTAGAGTCATAACTGAAATGTGGGCATTCTATACTCTACCAAGTGCTACCACTGGCAGCAGAGAAGCAAAATTAAGGACATAAATAAAACTGATCCCAGTGAACAGTGCTCGATGTGTTTACAGATGTTTTATAAAACTTTATTCAAATGAACAAATGCAAAAACAGCCCCCATGGCATCCTTAAGCTGTACTGTTCCAAGTTCTGGGACAAGCATGATATGTGGGACAAGCATGATACACACACACACACACACACACACACACACACACAGAGAGAGAGAGAGAGAGATGATATAATTACATATAAAGAGAAAGGCAAATATGATATCCCAAGCATACCCACCCACCCCCAAATCAAGCCCACTATATATGATTTTTTCGAGAGTTTGTTACACTATGAACAAGAAAGAATTTTGTTTGAGGCTGGTAACTTTCAGAGCTAGTACATATATGTGATATGTGTGTGTGTGATAGTTTCCTTATTACTGTGCAAATCCCCTGATGTGAAGAACTACAAGGAGAAATGTTTTAGTTTTGGTTGATGGTTCCAAAGGTTTCTGCCCATCCTTGCAAAAAAGAGGAAGAATAGTTGAAGTTCCTTTTAAAAATTAGAATTATTATGTTTATCAAATATTTTTGCCACTCAACATCTCAAGTGTATCCAAAGTCATTTTGATTTGGTGTATATACACATCTGCAGGTATAAATTTATATGGTTGCTGAACATGATTCTGTCATTCATTCTACTGACCATGAAATAGTATTCTTACATTCTTTCATTTTGGTAGAATGACAGTAGCCACAGGTATCTCTAATGCCCTTTTGTAGTGTTACTTTGTTATATTTTTGTTAAGAAGTGGCTTCTCTCTGCTCCTTGACTTTGAATTTGACTATGACTGGCTTTGACTTTAAGAAAGCAGTTTTAAAAGGGGCTTGAGATATGTGAAAGCTTGCCTTGAGGTTTACCCTTTTTAGCTGCTCTTAGGAAGGAATCCTGAGACCTCTGTACACAATCTCAGATTACCGTACTAGCAGATTAAGAAACCATATAGAGCAGAGCAAGTTAAAATCTGATAGGCCAAAGAGTTTGCCAAGTGTGAATGAGGGCTTAGTAGATTTCTAGTTCCATTCAAGACAGTCCAGCTCAGAATACCCACATCAGTTATTCCAACCAAATTGGCATTGTGAGGTAAACCACCATTTAAAAAAGCTGCATTTTGGACTGATTTGTTATAAAAAAGGATATTATATCCCATCATAATGTGGCATTGGCTTTGGGCATCACGTGGAGACCAGAAAAATAATGAGGAAAATTTAGTAAAAGGTAGTCCACATTACTTAGTAAGGGAAAAACAGAAAAGCAGCCACAGTGCTCTATAGAAAGATAAAGAACATGTCAAATGAACTTTTAAATCTGATTTAGGAGATTCTTACAGAATAAGAGAAGTATCACTTCGCTGCTTTTAGCTGCATATGATAAAGTAGAAGAGAGATGAATTCAAGAAATAACTGTTCCAACTAACAAGCAGAATCAAAAGGAATACTAAAAAGAAAGACTTGAAGAGTTGTGAAATAACTGTTTTTTTCTTTTTTCTTTTCATTTTTTTTTGAAATAACTGTTTTACATAGGTAATTACCCAGCCATCAAAATCTCATCAAAACTGTCCTGGAGTAAAGGTCAGTCATAGGTGTGTCTCTTACAAGTCTTTATCACATTTGTGCAGAATATTGATTGCATTGGTGCTAAGTTAGTGAGCACTTCTATGTAATATTTCACAGTACAAACTGCCTTAAATAGAGAGAGGCTTATCATGAAGACTCACTGATGTGGTATTTGGGGCATGAGCTAGCTCAAACCAGATCCATAAAAAACTGAAGAGAACTTTACCCTTGAAATTACCTCAAGATTGATTTTAAAGTAACTGAAATAACTCAAAATGAAAAGTGGTTTGGACTGTCCTACCTAACATCTGCAAGAAGGATATGAGCTGAGAATTTTACTTATCTAGTTGTTTATCTAGTTGTAAACACTTGTTTACTTTTGGGGGGGTTTAAAATTTTTATTATCCATGTCTGTTACATGCTTGATTGGAGTTATCTCAACATCCTTTAGGCTATTTTAAAATGTTTCTATCATACATTATATCATGACCACAGTTCCCTTCCTTCCTTGCCTCCCAGTTTCTTTTCTTTTCCTTATTTATTTATTTATTTTTATTATTAGTTACATTTTATTAACTCTGTATCCCAGCTGTATCCACTCCCTCATTCCCTCCCAATCCCACCCTCTCTTTCTCATTTCCTCCCTGCCCCTTTCCAAGTCCACTGACTGGGGAGGGCTTGGATTACTTTTTTAAAGTACCGTAAATTTGGTGACCTAAAACAACAGAAGTATATTTTCTCATTAGAATTTATTGTCTTTCTAGAAGTAAAAAAAATCAAGGTATTATCAAACCCATACTCCTTATAAAGATGTTATGAAACAAACTTTCCTATGCCTGTCATTGTATGCATCCCTTTGAGATAGGGTCTCACCATGTACCTCTGGCTAGCCTAGAACTCATTATGTACACTACAGTTACCTTAAATGCAAACAGATCTGCTTGCCTTTGCATGCCTTGTGATGGGATTAAAGGTATGTGTTGCCACTTCAGCTCATATCTCTCTTTTAGCATCTGGTAGCCTTAGGTGTTAAAATTGGCTATCTTATGTGTGTCTTTCCTATTGCATTTCCTCTATGTGTCTGTCCCTGAGTCTACATTTCTCCTTTTATAAGGTTACCAGTTGTACGGTGTTAGTGACCACTCTAATAACTTCATTAAAACTATTTTACATCTGTAAAGACTTTCCAAGTAAGGTCATTATTTGAGGTATTGAGAGTTAGGATCTCCATATATCTTCTTGGGAGGACACAATCCCATTATCTCTTTCCCCTCCTTCTCAAAAGCCTTAATTAATACTAGATATGTCCTACTTACTGATCCTGCTTGCCTCTGCAGCTGGGGCACAAAAGTGGGATTAGAGAATCTATTGGTGGTATTTCAGTTTTATATGGTCATAAAAAGAACATGTATTTAGTAACAGGCAAAGCAAGTTAGCTTGTATATCAGCATTTGAGGTGGTCAAGTAGAATTCATGTGTAGAGATGATCAGAAAAAACAGGTGAGATAAAACCGGTTCACAGAAGTATTTTCAAGGGATATATCAAGGGAGGGCATTTAAACTGGAGACCAGTTCATATGAGGATTTTTGGTGCCGTTTTCTAAAACTCTATTATATGTAGGGTTCCTTACGCCTTTACCACCCTTATAACCACCCAACTGTAGATAGGAGAGAAAGGTTAGAATGGAAAGGGGGCATAGATCTCTTTAGCTACTTTCAGTTTGTTGGGGTCCTTGGGTTCTTCTTCCTCCTTCCCTGAGTCCTCCTCGAAGCCTTCTCTCCATCCAAGCCTTCTGTTTCTCTCTCTGAGCTCTCATATTTATACAGTCCAAGCCTTCTGTTTCTCTCTCTGGTCTCTCGTATTTATACAGTCTCAGAGTCCTCAAAGTTAAACTCTCTACAACTGGCAAAGACCAAGCCCTAAACCCCCTTGCATGAGGCAGTTTCCAGCTGTCAAAGATCACACCCCACAAGAGGCAATTATCAGCTGTGGACAAACTAAGGCAACTCCTTAGGCCACACTTGGGATTAAAAAAGAAACCTGTGCTGGGTGCCATGCCTGTAATCCCAGCACTTGGGGAGGCAGAGGCAGGCGGATTTCTATGAGTTCAAGGCCAGCCTCATCTACAAAGAGTCTAGGACAGCCAAGGCTACACAGAAAAACTCTTTCTCAAAAAAAAAGAACAAAAAAACAAACAAAACAAAAGCCTGTTTACAGGGCATCACTGCATTTTTAAAGAAACCAAGACTTCCATTACAGAGGACAGAAACTGATTTTCAGTTGGTGAGGATAATAGACAAGTGCTATTATGATAGTGAATAATAAGGAAAGCAATTGAATAAACCTGAAGGAATGATTATATTCCAATAACATTACTTTACTAAACAAAGCAATTTCTCTGAATAGAAAAATTGTGAGGCCATGGGACTGGATTGCTCTGTGGAGGTCTGGACTAAACTAAGAAATGAAAGTTGGCCAAAAGTAGAAATGATTAGAGATAGAGAAATCAAAGGGAAGGAGTAACTTTACCTCTAAAAGCCCTTGAGATAAAAGACAGATGAGCAGGTACTTAGTAGGTCCAGTTTTTCCTCACCCTGTTCATAACATCTTTCCATCCTCTGGGTCTTCTGCCAAGCACGTTTAGTTACTCTTTTTCAAAGGGAAGAACTTCTCATAGACTTCAGTACCAATCCCACCACAGCTCTACTATGTATGTATATGGCCATGTATATATAAAGTTGGCTTATTGGCTTCTCAAATTTCCCTAAAGCACTACTTGCCCATTGCAGTGACTAATCTTCCAACTTAAACTTTCTTGCCTTACTTTCCCCAGTCACTCTTGAGTTTGGCCGAGTTAATATTTTAAAATCCTTTATCCCATAATTTTCAGTGATTATGCTTTTCTGAAAACATGATCGAAATTCTAAAATTGAGTAATGCCATAAAAAATTTTAGACATTTTTTTTTCTTTTTCCCTATACATAATGTACCTTCTGTCATATTCTATTGGTCTCAAAGTTAACTATTTGGTCTTGATCTTGTGTATTTTTTCTTGGTATGTTTTCAGTGAGCCACTTCAAGCATTCACATCATGGAAGTTTTATTTTGCTTAATGTTTTTTTTTTGTCTATTTCTTCTCTTCTTTAATGGTACAAATTATGTGTATGTTTCATACTATTATTATCTTCTATATTTATTTTCTACCACCCTGCATTTATATCATTATTTCTGGTTTTGTGTGATTGAATGTAGCCTCTTGTGAATGAAAAATTCTTCATGAATCTCCCATGTTTCTTCATGTTTATACATTAACAAATAATAGTAATGCAAAATTTACATTCCAGGTTAGTAAAGATGGTTCTCTCTTAGACATTATGTGTTGATACATTCTAGGATAGTAAAGATAATGCCTTTATTTAAAGAGGAAGATTGGTAATAAAACAGCATTTCTCCATATTTTATTTATATAAATTTTCAATCATGTGTAACTATAGAAAGAGTAGCATAATACACATCCATGTAACTTTTATCAAGATTTAACAATGTACAATGTAACAATGTGATTTTCCTCAAATATTGATAATTAGATATAGACATATTATACTTGTAAGTAATCCATCTCTTGAAAAATAAGGGAAAATTGTTGCATAACTTTGGAATATCATTACCAACCTAATATGATATACCATACAGTTTACTTTCAAATTTCTTCTGTTTTCCCTCAAAAATATGTTTTATGGATTCACTGCAGTATAACACAGCGTAAATTTAACTTCTTTAAAGTGTTGAGTGTAAATCTGACACAAGTTTGTACTTTTCAAACCATCAGCATGAGGCTATCCATGTGTTGTTACAGGTTGTGGCCTATAATTTAAAACATAGCTATTAGGTGTTGTTACCTCCCATGGCATTGCACTGTGGAGCATTTATACTTTCCAGTAACCAAGTTCTAACATTGTAATTGAATAAGTTTTAGAACCACCTACATAATAGAACAGTATAGAACAATTTTAAAACTGTACTTGAACTATTCTGGCCATACCAAACCTATCAGCCAGAAAGAAACAGCATTAATCAGTTCATTCAGGAACTGGCAAAAACACAGGCAGGCAGCCAGGCACATTTCAAATCAGCCTGTTAATCTGAGTAGACTTCACAAACCAGGGTTGAATCACACATAAATCATGCAGCAAAAATACAACCTTGGATTATATATCCCATAAAGTCATTATTATAAAATACATGATAAACTTTAAAATTTTTCACAGCCTTAAACACATTTTTAAAAGAAATCTGTTTTTTGCAATATCAAAATAAAGTTCCCTTTTTAGGAGTGAAGTCACAACACATAACCATAATTTTAAAAGTCAAAACCAAATTTTATCAGTGTAAACAATTCAATCTCTAAAATCAATACCAATTTAAAATAAGACTTGTCTTCTTAGTCTAAAAGGAGATAGAATGATAAACAGAATTTGTTACAACTAAGAGGTTCTGTAATATTTTTGCACTACTCCATAACACATGGCAATTTCAAGATAGCGGAGTCATATCACATGGCAAGTCACATGGTTGTTATTTAAAAACATCTGTGTTTCTATAGATGTTACAAACACATATACACACACATATATGTTTTAAACAAGTTTGAATTTAAACTTTAAACATATCCAATAATTGTTAATCTATAACCAAGACATATAGAGCATATTAACCATTTAAGATCAGTAAGAAATAAACACGTAATGGCTATACATACATTTAAAACAAACAAAACTTTCCTTACTTTCTCCAGCTATAATTTAAAGCTTGTTATTTGCTAGCAATGTGGCCAGGGCTGCCACATGTTGCAGCCATCCCTTAGTATGCCTCCTCACCTTTGCCTTCTCATGCTAACCTGGGGAAGGGAAATGGCCACCACCACCATTTTTCCTCCCAGAGTCAGGCTTGTACACCTATGGCCATTGTTGCCAGCCAGCCTGCCTGCCTTTCCAATAGGCTCTTTCCCACCTACAACTAAAGTAGCAGAGCTTATGGACCATGGCTTTAGCCACCCTGTCAGGGACCTGCGGCTTGTGCTTGAGTTGCCAAGACTCGTGGCTCTGTTGGCCTAGAACTAAACCAAGCTTTACCCATGGTTAAATCAATTCAAGAAGACCCACTATAAAATAATGACAAGTACAAGGACATTCGTGAACAGACACAGATGTTCCTGGGGAAATCTTGGTTGAACAGAGAATTGTGGTGGTACTGTTTGCTGGATCCAGAACCATAAAACCAATTTGAGAGTTTCCAGGCTCTCCCTAAAACCAAAACCAATGACAGATGAAGGTTCTCCCAAAGAGGTGGCAAAAACATTTTCCACACCTTGGGCCGAGGGATGTACAGCTCGTCCACTAATCCTAAGGTCCAATTCCAACTCCTTTGTAAACAGAAAAGAAAAACCAAAACCAATGGGAACTGAGGTGGCAAGAATGTCTTCTGCACTTCAGGCTGGGGATTTACAGCACTTCCGCTAATCCCAAGGGCTAGTTCCAAATCCTTTTGCAAAAGGAAACCAAAACCAAGAAAGTAGACACCAGAAACAAGAACATAGACACAAAGAAACACAAAACATAAACCAATATCTCTGAGACAAAGACAGACACGAACATAGCGCTCATTTACCAGCTGGTCTTCAGCTACATGTGCTGGGGATCCTAGGGCGTCCTGGGGATCCTGAATGATCCCCAAACTGTTATTTCCCAGATCTTAAGGTCCCCAAAGACCACCAAGAGCCAGATCACATATGCAAGACCAAAGAGCTTTATTTAGGCTGAAGTTCAGTCTCTCCATCATCACCAACACGGTGGTTCAGAGAGGAGAGCCCTGAGCAGCTGCATGGCAGGGTTTTTATTTGGGGTGTGAGAAAGAACCCAGAATTTCCAGCTAGCGGTTACATGATTGTATGACATTCAGCAAGAGCAAGCTTGTTACAAAGTGATTGGCTAACTAACATAACTAACATTGAGGGAACTATCTAGAGACCTCAGGAATGTTAGGTCAGTGGGCTGCCCAGCAAAGATGCCCCACTCTGAGATAAGATATCTTCCCAGGCTGTTCCTTGGGTAGGGAATTTTGGGGCCTCATTTTTAAGACTGATGACTTTTAGGGGAGGGGGTCAGGCCTGGTCCTTTCAGTTCTAGTCCACCACACTCAAATATTTATTTTAAAAGTGGGATGGCCTATTATTGGATTGTGTCATTCATGTTCAGAGACCAAAGAATTAAAAATTAGTTTTTGGGGTTATTGATTAAAGTTTCAAGCACAAGCCTGAACAAAGGCCAAACAACTCTGGCCTCCTGTGGGAAGGAACCAGCTTTATGGTTTTGGCACCTTCCCACAGCCAATCATTTTAAAATGCAACATCCCCTTTTGTGTTTCAACCAATAGATGCATGCCAGGTTGGAATTCTTCTTTGGACACACTCAGAGGGACTGGGACCTATAAATCACCCTCCTCCCCCTGAGCTTGGGGGTTCTACTCTCACCTGCTGCATAGGTGAGGGTGTGGGCCTGAGCTCAGGCTTGTAATAAAAAGACCCTACTGCATTTGCATCGGAATCGGCTCCTTGATGGTTTTTGGGGTTCATGAGACTTGCACATAACAATGTGTGTATATTTATATAAAATATTGTTTCCCAGGTTTGCCTTTTATTTAACAGAAGAGCAAATATCTTTGATTTTAATGTGTTCAATTCATTTTTATTGATAAGTATTCTGAAATTTTTATGGGCTATAGTGTGATATTTTTGTTGTATTTATAAGTATGTGTAAATCAACTCAGATTACTTAACATCTCAGATTAATTATCTCTAATATTTATCATTTTGTGTCTGAAAACCCTGCTGCTAAAGGCCACTTTCTGTCATGACCAGAAAGCCCTGAGCTTGTCATAAAATGGAGGACTCCTTTTGTCAGTGAGTCTTCTTCTCCTCTGCATGAGAGAATTTGGACACGGCCCCCTACCTGAGAAATGTCAACATACCCTTAAGGAAATTACAGGTCCAAATCCCTTTCTCCCAATAAGAACCTGTTTAGGAAGCACTTAGGATTTCTGGAATGCTTCTGCATATAAAAGAGATATCTCTTTTATAGCCTTTCAGCCAATGACCTTTGTTCACCTTGGATATCTCCACCCCCTCCCCAAAGTTGTGTATAGCCCTCATTCACTCTAAATAAAATCAATCTGCCTTCCCAAACCCGATCCCAGAGTGTTTCATTTCCATTTTTGCTCATAGGCTCCTAAATCCCCAGTTCACTGCTTCTGCCCCCTTGTTCCTGAGAACCCATGGCCTAGACCCCAAGAATGAGGGAGAACCACACCAGGGAATGTGCCAAGACTTAGTGAGTACTCCCCCCAAGGGAGATAGTGGCATTCTTTGCTTGATTATCCTGTGTTGGAGGAGGGTCTTGCACACTGTGTTTTCAGATGCTGACTTCAGTGCCCTGAGATCTGGTTATTGCCTGCCACAGGCATTGTTATGTATGTTGAACCATCTCCTGTACCCATGTATGTAGTGGTTTAATTTCTTTAAAAACTCAAGTTATGGTTTTTACTCCCAGACAGCAAGAAGTAATTTTAAGAACATGACACCCCCATTCCCAAGGGGTAGGGTGGGTATTTTGGGTCATTTGGTGGGTTATGGATTGGTCATGGTGAGGGAGGAAACAAAGTAGAGTGTGGAATCTGGGATCTCTTTATTTCTCCTCTCTATTCTTCTTTTTCTCTCCTATTTAGTATTAGGGGAAAGAAGGGAAAAGGGAATGATAAAAAAGGGGGGGGGGAGATGTAGGATTATAGGATAAAAAGTAGATTATTGAATCTACTAGTCTTAAATATTATGTATTTGTAGAGATTATTGTAAATTGATAGAAATTTGAATTGTTTTGTTCAACTTTTGCTTAATATATTGTACATATGCAACTTATTTAAAATGTGATATTAAGTTCTAGTCTTATAAAAGCTAACTATTACAAACTGTTCAGGATGATTGGAGATGCAAATTAGTAGTTAGTCACCTATAAATAATCTTACTTGTACTCTTGTTAGTTACTAGTTTAATTACATAAATAAGCTTTATTTAGTCTCTTGTATATGTTTTCAAGGTTAAGCAGATACTGCATACCTAGAAACAAGCAACTTTGCTTTAATAGTTGGATAGACAGATTGATAGATACATAGATACGATTATGCACTATATAATGAACTATATAGTGTTCTTCAAATATTTCATATCTACATTTAATATATTTAAATAATAAAAGGCATTTCTGACAGAGAAACACATTTCCTCCTGGTAGCACCTCTAATCTACTTCAAAAAAGATGATGGACATTAAAAAAAACAAATGCTGCAAGACAGTCACTGGGGAGAAAACTGTTCTTCAACTGCTGATAGCAGGCTGTCTGTCCAAATTGTGAACAAGCAGGATACTGGAAAATTGACTGTTTAATTTTGCAGAGACTAAGTGGTCAGTCCTTTGAAATTTCCCCCTTCACAGAAAAGCCTGTCAGACATTCTGAGCCAGTAGAATTGAACATGAGGATAACCCAATGACACAGAGAAACCTCTGGTGACTGTTCAGGCAGTCAGTTGCCTCTGTCATTTCTATAGTTTTGGAAGCTGTTTACTCTATTTTTCCTGTACACGTAGGTAATATTATTTCCTTCTAAGATATCTGATGGGGTTGAAGACTATTTAGTCATAGTCTTACTACAATTAAGCTAAGTTATTTAGGAACTAAGACAATATTTTAGGTCTGAAAAGGTGTTTTAAGGTCTAGATAAATGTTTTTAGGTTGGAAGATATAAAATATGATAAGAAAGTGACTTAGGTACAGAACTGTGGGGTCACCAGGATAGGATAGATAATGGAATACTTTTTCCAAGGATGACAAATACAAATGGACTGGACATTGTAAATGTAATCTTACCTGATAATTCTCATAATCATTCTTATTGTATATAGTTTATTAATGTTAGAGAAAGAGCCATGTTTTTTTTTTTTTTTTTTTTTTTTTTTTAAAAAAAAAGGGGTTTATGTAGTGGAAGTTTTGGTTTCTTTAAAAATTATGTTATGTTATGTAAATATGTTTTTGTTTTAATCCCAGTGTGGGATTTTAGTTTGGGCTTTAGTTTGTCAACAGCTGATAATTGCCTCCTGCGAAGTGGGGTCTTTGGCAGCTGGTAACGTGCACCACTGAGAGGGGCGCTAGGGTACAGGGTTAGGGATAAGATTAGGATTAGGATTAGCGTTAGAGAATTAGGGTTATGGTTAGCGTTAAGGTAAGGGTACTACAGAGTTAGGGTTAGGATTAGAGTTAGGGTTAGGGTTTGAGAGACCAAAAGATTAAAAATCAGCTATTATTAATATTTAAGGCCTGAACTGGCTGGGTGGAGAAGTCCAGGAATGCCCTGAGGGGAGAACCACCTTACTGCATTCTTTCCCCACCCACTAGAGATACAGTTGCTAGGAAACTGGCCCATCCCCCTAGGGAAGGACACCAGATCATTTATGGTCTGGGGACCTTCCTATAGCCAGTCAATTCAAAATGTAGCATTTTGACCAATAGATACTTGCCAGGCAGGAATGGCTCCTGCCTTGGGCATGCTGGGAGGGACCAGAATCTTTACATCACCCAACTAACCTGAGCATGGGGTGCTGGGCTCTCACCACTTTGGCGGTGAGGGGTGTGGGCCCAAGCTGCAGCTTGTAATGATTTATAATAAAAAGAACCTCATGTGTTTACAGCGCAGTCTGTTTATTCCTGGTCTTTTGGGGTTCGTGAACTGGGCAGAACAGGTTAAATGGGTTAAGGTTAGAAAGGTTAGGGTTAGGACACTACAGGGTTAGAGTTGGGGTTAAGATACTACAGGGTTAGGGTTAGAGAGGTTAGGGTTGGGATAGGGTTAGGGTTAAGTATAGGGTTCTTAGGTTTGGGTTAAGGTTAGATTAGAGGGGTTAGAGTTGGGGTTAGGGTAAGGATATCACAGGGTTAGGATTAGGGTGAGATGGGTGAGGGTTAGGATACTACAGGGTAAGGGTTAGAGTTAGGGTTAGAAGGAATAGGGTTTAGGGTTAGGGTTATGATACTACAAGGCTAGGGTTAGAATAATACAAGGTTAGGGTTAGGGTTAGACAAGTTAGGGATAGTGTTAAGGTTAGAGGGGTTAAGGTTAGACAGGTTAGGGTTAGGATACTACGGGGTTAGGGTTAGAATTAAAGTTAGAGTTAGACAGGATAGGGTTAGAGGGGTTAGGGTCAGGGTTAGAATACTACAAGCTGAGGGTGAGGGTTAGGGCAAGTGTTCAGGTTAGGTTTAGACAGATTAGGGTTAGGGTTTTTAGGGTTAAGGTTAGGATTAGGGTTAGAAGGGTTACAGTTAGGGTTACGGTTAGTGCAATGTTATTACAGAGTTGGGGTTAGGGTTAAGGTAATGGTTACAGTTATTGTTTATGTTAGGGTTAGAATACTACAAGGTTAGGGTTAGGTTTAGGATACTACAAGGTTAGGGTTAAAGGGTTAGGTTTATAGTTTGGGTTAGATTGGTTTGGATAAGGTTTAGGGATAGGGTTATGGTTAGGATACTACAGTGTTATGGTTAGAATACTACAGGGTTAGAGTTAAGTGTCAGATTAGGGTTAGGGTTGTTAGGGTTAGTGTTGGATGGGTGAGGATACTATAGGGTTAGGGTTAGAGGGGTTAGGGTTAGGTTCATGGTTAGGCTTAGGATATTACAACATTTGGATTAAGCTTAGAGTTAGGGTTGGGGTTAGGGATCAACAGGTTAGGGTTGTGATATCATTAGGGTTGTTAGGGTTAGGGTTAAATGGGTTTTGGTTAGGTATAGGGTTAGGATAAGAATATTACAGGGTTAGGGTTAGGGTTAGGTTTAACAGGTTAGGGTTGGGATAAGTTGGGATAGGTTAAGGTTAGGGATAGAGTTTTTAGAGTTAGGTAAGAGCTAGTTTACAGTTAGGGTTAGGGATAAGGTTGTTTCGGTTAGGGTTAGGGAATGGATATTACAGGGTTAGGGTTAAGGTAAGATGTAGGGTTAGAGGGATGGGGTTAGGCATAGCCTTAGATGGGTTAGAGTTAGGTTTGGGTTTATGGTTTAGGTTACGGTTAGGGTTAAATGAGTTAAGGTTAGGGTTAGAGGCTCAGGCATTAGATGAGTTAGGGTCAGGTTTAGGGTTGAGGTATGGGTTACGGTTAGGGTTAGGATACTACAGGGTTAAGGTTAGGGTAAGGGTTAGGGTAAAAGTTAGAGATAGACAGGTTAGGGTTAGGGTTCTGATTAGGTTTAGGATACTATAGGATTAGGGTTGGGGATAGGGTTAAGGTTAGGGTTAGAGTTAGGTTTGGAAGGGTTAGGGTTAGGTTTAGGATAATACAGGGTAAGATTTACAGAGTAGGGTTAGGTATAGATATATGGTTAGTGTTAGATGGGTTAGAGATAAGGTTTGGGTTAGGATATTGGTTAGATTTAGAGTTAGGATACTTCAAGGTTAGGGTTTGGGTTAGAGTTAGAGTTAGGTTTGGGGTAATGGTTAAGATACTGCAAGACTTTGTTTAAGGGTAGGGTTAGGATTAAGATAATACAGGGTTAGAGTCAGGGCTAGGGTTAGGTTTAGTGTTAGGGTTAGTGTTATCGTTAGGGTGGGATTAGGGTTAGGGTTGTTAGGGTTATTGTTGTTATGGTTAGGGTTAGGGTTATGTTTAGGGTAAGGGGTTAGGGTAAGGGGTAGGAATAGGTTTAGGGTTTGGGTTAGAGGGTTAGGGTTCGGTTTAGGGTAAGGGGTTAGGGATAGGAGTAGGATTTGGTTTAGAGAAAGGGTTAGTGTTAGGGTTAGGATTGGGTTTAGGGTTAGGGTTGTTAAGGTTAGTGTTAGAGTTAGGATTAGGTTTGGGTTAGGGTTAGCGTTAAGGTGGGGTTAAGTTTAGGATTCTTAAGATTAGTGTTGTTAGGGTTAGTTGTTAGGATTAGGTGTTAGGGTTATGGTTATGGTTGTTAGGGTTAGGTTACAGTTGAGTTAGGGTTGTTTTAGGATTAGGGTAGGGTTAGGGTTAGTGTTAAGATAAGGGTTAGGGTTAAGGTTGTGTTAGGGTTACTGTTAATGTTAGGATTAGAGTTAATTAGGGTTGTGTTAGGGTTAGGGTTGTGTTAGGTTTAGGGTTGGTTTCAGATTATGGATAGGGTTACAGTTAGTGTTAGGGTTGGGGTCGAGTTAGGGTTAGGGTTAGGGCTAGGGCTAGAGTTAGGTTAGATTTAGGGTTAGTTTTAGGGCTAGGGCTAGGGCTAGGATTAGAGTTAGGGTTAGGGTTAGGGCTATTGCTAGGGTAAGGGCTAGGGCTAGGGTTAGGGTTAGGGCTACTGCTAGGGCTAGGAATAGGGCTACTGCTAGGTCTAGGGATAGGGATAGGGATAGGGCTATGGTAGGGTTAGGGTTAGGGCTAGGGCTAGGACTAAAGCTAAGGCTAGGGCTCCAGCTAGGGCAAGGCCTAGGGTTACAGTTAGGGCTAGGACTGGGGCTAGGGTTAGGGTTAGGGCTATGACTAGGGCTAAAGCTAAGGCTAGGGTTAGGTTTAGGGTTACAGTTAGGATTAGTTATAGTGTTAGGGCTAGGGTTAGTGTTAGGGCTAGGGCTAGGGCTAGGGCTAGGGCTAGGGCTAGGGCAAGGACAAGGGCAAGGGCAAGGGCAAGGGATAGGGTTCCAGGTAGGGCTAGGGTTAAGGTTAGGGTTACCGTAAGGGCTAGGGCCAGGGCAAGGGTTAGGGCTAGGGCTAGGGCAAGAGCAAGGGCAAGGGCAAGGGCAAGGGCAAGGGCAAGGGCTAGGGATAGGGTTCCAGGTAGGGCTAGGGTTAAGGTTAGGGTTACCATAAGAGCTAGGGCCTAGCCTAGGGTTAGGGCTAAGGCTGGGGTTAGGGTCAGTGCTAGGGCTAGTGCTAGGCCTATCCCTAGTGCTAGGGTAAGGGTTAAGGTTAGGGCTAGGGCTATGGCTATGGCTAGGACAATGGCTAGGGCTAGGGTTCCGGCTAGGGTTAGGGTTAGGGCTAGGGTTAAGGTTAGGGCTAGGGCTATGGCTATGGCTAGGACAATGGCTAGGGCTAGACCCAGGCTAGGTTTAGGGCTGGGTTAGGTTTAGGTTTAGGATTAGGGTTAGGGCCGTTATATCGTTAGGGCTAGTGTTAGTGTTAGGGTTTTGGTTTGGGTTACGTTTAGGGTTAGGGTTATAGCTAGGGCTAAGGTTAGAGTTAGGGTCAGGGTTAGGTTTAGGGCTAGGACTAGGGCTAGGTTAATGGCTAGAGTTAGGGTTAGGGCTAGGGCCATTACTACGGCTAAGGCTAGGGCTAGGGTTAGGTTTAGGACTTTGGTTAGGGTTAGGGTTAGGGCTAGGGTTAGGACTATTGCTAGGGCTAGGGCTAGTGCTAAGGCTAGGGTTTGGGTCAGTGCTAAGGCTAGTGGTAGTCCTATGGCTAGGGCTAGGGTTAGGGCTAAGGCTAGGGCTAGGCCTAGGACAAGGGCTATCACTAGGGCTGTGGCTAGGGCTAGAGTTATGGTTAAGGTTAGGTCCAGGGCTAGTTCTAAAGCTAGTGTTAATCTTAGTGCTAGGGCTAGTGCTAGTCCTATGGCTAGGTCTAGGATTAGGGTTAGGGTTAGTTCTAGGGCTAGGTTTAGGTTTAGGTTAGGGTTAAGGTTTGGATTAGGGTTAGGGCTATGGCTAGGGCTAGGGTTATGGCAAGTCTAGGGCTAGAGTTGGGTTTAGGGCTAGGGCTAGTGTTAGGGTTAGGCCTAGGTCTAGGACTAGGGCTAGTATAAGGGCTAGGTCTAAGGTTTGGGTTAGGGCCAGGCCTAGGGTTTGGGTAGGGTTAGGGCTGAAAGAACCCCAGGGGGTGTCTTCCGTCAGAGAGATCCCCTCCCAAGGATCAATGAGACCAGTTGTTCGGATGCAAACAGCAAGAGGCTTTATTTGGTACTCGGGTACCCGAGGGCGACAGAGTCTCTCAGGACCTGCGCGCCCTCTGGGGGAAAGCTGGGGCTTTTTATAGGGTTTTGGAGCAGAAGCTCGGGGATAGAAGCGAGAAGCATGGTTACAGGG
>REGO01000628.1:782266-799244 GCA_010120015.1 Rhombomys opimus
GATATCACTTTGCTGTTTACAATGCAATGTAGTTAGGCAGGTAAGACGTATGTGTTTCAGTTCACAATGCTGTGCTATGTGTTTCTGTTCTTACACTGGAAAGGGGTTTCTGTGCTCTTCTGTTCTTTCCTTGGAAACGGTTTTATGTTCTCTTCTCTACTGAGCAAGACATCACTTTTCTGTTTTCCCATCAACCTTGTTAAGCAGGCATTCTTACATGTTTTAGTTCACAATACTGTCCTTTCCGTTTCTTTCTTTACATTGGAAGCCAGATTATGTGCTCTTTTCTACTGCATGTGATATCACTTTGCTGTTTTCATCTCAACCTACTTAAGGAGGTGAGACATATGCGTTTTCTCTTTCCTTGTCAACTTAATTCAGCAATATTGTTACATGTTTACATGTAATTTCTTCACAAGGCTCTGTTTTCTGTTTCTATTCTAACCTCGGACATGTTCATGTGCTTATCTCTTCTAAGCTAGATATGTCACTTTGCTGTTTTCTTCTCCACTTAATTCAATAACAGTGTTACATGTTTTCATGGACTTATTTCACAATGCTGTGCTTTCAGTTTCTGTTCTTACTTTGGAAACACGTTCATGTGCTCTTCACTAGTGCCACGGACCGGTCCAGTCGCGCTCCCGGCATCCGCGGGAGAACAAGGCTTTGGACAGGCAGACACGGTTTCGGCGAAGAATTGACAGACAAAGACACCTTAATGGTTTTGACTCTGCTGCAACTTTACTGAAATCAAGCTAGTATTTTTATAATGACTTCACAAAAGGCACCTTAAAATTGGCATACTTCCCAGAACATTTAGACTTTTTACCAAGAATACAAAGTTTACATTTTAACTCAAAATGCAGCCAAACATAAAGCAGTACCCACAAGTAATCTTGGCCTAAAAACTTTTTGATCAGAGCAAACAAAGGAAAAGAAACCTCAAATATAGTTTTATTATTGCTAACCAGTGAAGAGGAAAGTCAGGAGCTAAGTCAGATGCCTGTCAAAGTCCCTCTCTATATCAAAATCTAACTACACCTTTGTTAACCATCCTCCCATATGTCCTGCTTAAGATTTATGATCTTCTCTAGGAACAAGGCACTGAAGGGAGGGGGAAACTCCCGCCAGCTGCACCTCTCATGCTATTATTTCTTAAGAAGGAGCCTATTATTATTTTATTATTCTTAATGCCTATTAATATTAAATCTAATTCATTACCTTTCTTAAACTTATTATTTTTATTAAAGCCTTTAACAATATACTAATAATAAATTTCTTTATAAAGTTAGTTGTGCTGTTTCAGGTGTCACAGAGAAAGATCAAAGAATTCATTATTCCACCCCCAGAGCCACAACTGAAGAAGCGTAGAAATCTCAGAACACGTCTCTTTTCCAAGTGGGATGAGTTTGTCAGGGACCTTCCAGGGGGCTTATTTCCAGAGAAATCATATCCCCTGCCCTGTAGCTTATGCTACTATGGTGACACTGGCGTGGGTGTTGGCAACTACCATGCTAGGTATATCAGTTTTCTGTTTTCTTCTCAACTTAATTCATTAACATTGTTACAGGTTTTCAAGTACTTCACAACGCCGTGCTTTGCCTTTCTGTTCTTACCTTGGAAACAAGTTCATGTGCTGTTCTCTGCTGTGCTTATCTAGTAACATTAATTCAGTAACCTTATTCCGCGTTTTCATGTACTTACATCACAACACTGTGCTTTGTGTTTCTGTTCTTATGTTGGAAATGTGTGTATGTGCTCTTCTCTACTGCGTGAGATATCACTTCTGTTTTCCTCTCAACCTAGTTAAGCAGGCAAGATATATGTGTTCATAATGCTGTGTTTTACGATACTTTACTTCCTTTGGAAATGGGTTTATGTGCTCTTCTCTACTGCGCCAGATATCACTTTTCTGTTTTCCTCTCACCCTAGTCAAGCAGGGGCAATGTATGTGATTTAGTACACAATGCTGTGCTTTGCCTTTCTGTTCATACATTGGAAACGGGTTTCTGTGCTCTTTTCTTTTGTTAGAAACAGGTTCATTTGCTCTTGTGTTCTTTCGTTGGAAACGTTTTTATGTGCTATTCTATACTACGTGAGATATAACTTTGCTGTTTACAATGCAATGTAGTTAAGCAGGCAAGACGTATGTGTTTTAGTTCACAATGCTGTGATATGTGTTTCTGTTCTCACGTTTAAAATGGCTTTATGTGCTCTTCTGTTCTTAAATTGGAAACGGGTTCATGTGCTCTTCTCTACTGCACCAGATAGCATTTTTCTGTTTTCCTCTCAACATAGAAGAGCAGGCAGACATATGTGTTTTAGTATATAATATAAAATTCTGTGTTTGTGTTTCTGTTCTTACGTTGGAAACGGGTTTCTGTGCTATTCTGTTCTTTAGTTAAAAACGGGTTTATGTGCTATTCTCTACTATGTGAGATATCACTTTGCTGTTTACAACGCAAGGTAGTTAAGGAGTCGAGACGTATGTGTTTTAGTTCACAATGCTGTGATATGCGTTTCTGTTCTTACGTTGGAAAGGGGTTTTTGTGGTCTTATGTTCTTTCCTTGGAAACGGTTTTATGTTCTCTTCTCTACTGAGCAAGATATCACTTTTCTGTTTTCCCATCAACCTCGTTATGCAGGCAGACTTGTGTGTTTTAGTTCACAATGCTGTCCGTTCCGTTTCTTTCTTTACATTGGAAACCAGATTATGTGCTCTTCTCTGCTGCATGTGATATCACTTTACTGTTTTCATCTCAACCTACTTAAGGAGGTGAGACATATGCGTTTTCTCTTTCCTTGTCAACTTAATTCAGCAATATTGTTACGTGTTTACATGTAATTTCTTCACAACGCTCTGTTTTCTGTTTCTGTTCTAATTTCGGACATGTTCATGTACTTATCTCTTCTACGCTAGATATATCACTTTGCTGTTTTCTTCTCCACTTAATTCAGTAACACTGTTACATGTTTTCATGGACTTATTTCACTGCTATGTGTTTTTCTGTACTTAGTTCAAAATGCTGTTCTTTGCACTTCTGTTCTTAGCTTGAAAACACTTTTCTACACTATTCTCGAGTTTGCTAGATATCACTATTCTGTTTATTCTCACTTTTGTTCTGAAACACTGCTATGTGTTCTGTACTTCGTTCACAATGTTGTTTTTTGTGATTGTGTTCGTCTCTTGAAAATTCATTTCTGTGCTCTTCTTTACTTTGCTCGATATCCCTTTTCAGTTTTCTTTTCAACTTACTTCAAAAACACTTCTATGTGTTAGAGTTAGGGTTAGGGCGGTGTTACGGATAGGTTTAGGGTCAAGTTTAGTGATAAGGTTGTGTTAGGGTTAGGGTTACAGTTGAGTTAGTGTTGTTTTAGGATTAGGGTAGGGTTAGGGTTAGTGTTAAGATAAGGGTTAGAGTTAAGGTTGTGTTAGGGTTTCTGTTTATGTTAGGATTAGAGTTAATTAGGGTTTTGTTAGGGTTAGGGTTGTGTTAGGGTTAGGGTTGGTTTCAGATTATGTTTAGAGTTAGGGTTAGTGTTAGGGTTGGGGTCGAGTTAGTGTTAGGTTAGGGCTAGGGCTAGGGTTAGGGCTAGGTCTAGAGTTACGTTAGATTTAGGGTTAGCTTTAGGGCTAAGGCTAGGGCTAGGATTAGAGTTAGGGTTAGGGTTAGCGCTATTGCTAGGGTAAGTGTTAGGACCAGGATTAGGGCTAGAGCTAGGGTTAGGGTTAGGGCTACTGCTAGGGCTAGGGTTAGGGCTATGGCTATGGCTATGGCTATGGCTATGGCTATGGCTATGGCTATGGCTAGGGTTAGAGCTAGGGCTAGGGATAAGGCTTGGTTTAGGGCTAGGTCCAGGGCTAGGGCTAGGGTTAGGGTTAGGGCTCCAGCTAGGGCTAGGGTTAGGGTTAGGTTTAGGGTTACAGTTAGGGTTAGTTATAGGGTTAGTGTTAGGGCTATGGTTAGGGTTAGGTTAGCATTAGGGCTAGGGCTAGGGCCAGGGATAGGGCTAGGGCCAGGGCTAGGGCTAGGAGTAAGGTTAGGGCTATGGTAGTATTAGGGTTAGGCTAGGGCTAGGGCTAGGGTTAAGGTTAGGGCTAGGGCTAGGACTAAAGCTAGGGCTAGGGCTCCAGCTAAGGCTAGGCCTAGGGTTACAGTTAGGGCTAGGGCTAGGGCTAGGGCTAGGGTTAGGGTTAGGTTTAGGGTTACAGTTAGGATAAGTATAGGGTAAGGGCTAGGGTTAGGTTTAGGGTTTGTGTTATTGTTAGGGTTAGGTTTAGGGTCAGCCTTTTGGAGAGTGTGTGGGTACGATTAGGCTTAGGGTTAGGCCAGCAATGAAAGGTTAGGGTTAGGTTTACGGTGAGGGTAGGAGTGAGGATTAGGGTTAGGATGAGAGTGAGGGTTAGGGTTACGGTTAGGGTTAGGGTCTGGGTCAGCATGAGTGTTAGGGTTAGGGTTAGGGTTAGGTTAAGGGTTAGGGGTTAGGGTTAGGGTGAGGGTTAGTGTTAGTGTTAGGGTTAGGGTTAGGGTGAGGGTTAGGCCAACAATGAAGGATTAGGGTTAGGGTTAATGTTTGGGTCACCTTTTGGCCAGCAATGAAGGTTTAGGGTTAGGGTTAGGGTTAGCGTTAGGGTTAGGATGAGGGAGAGGGTGAGGGGTAGTGTTAGTGTTAGGGTTAGTATTAGGGTTAGGGTTAGGATGAGTGTGAGTGTGAGGTTGAGGGTGAGGGTGAGTGTAAGGGTTAGGGTTAGGGTTAGGGATAGGCCAGAGTTAGGGATAGGGTCACCGTTAGGGATAGGATTACACTAGGGTTAGGGTTAGGGTTAGGGTTAGGGTTAGGGTTAGGGTTATCGTTTTGGTGAGGGTGTTGGGTTAGGGTTAGGTTTAGGGTTAGGGTTAGGGATAGGGTAAGGGCAGGGTTAGGGTTAGGGTTAGTGTTAGTGTTAGGGTTAGGTTTAGGGTTACGGTTAGGGTTAGGTTTAGGGTTACGGTTAGGATGAGGGTTAGGGTTAGGGTTAGGGTAAGGGTTAGCATTTTGGAAAGGTTGGGAGTTAGGGTTAGGGTTAGGGTTGGGTCAGGGTTAAGGGTTATGGTTAGGGTTAGGGTTAGGGTTAGGTTTAGGATGAATGTTAGGGTTAAGATTACCCTAGGTTTAGGGTTAGGGTGAGGCTTAGTGTTAGGGTTATGGTTAGGTTTAGGTTTAGGGTTAGGGTTAGGGTTAGGGTTAGGTTGAGGGTTAGGGTTAGGATGAGTATGAGGGTGAGGGTCGGGTGAGGTTAGAGTTAAGGTTAGGGTTAGGGATAGGGTTAGGGTTGGGGTTAGGAATAGGGTTACGGTTAGGGTTATGGTTAGGTTTAGGATGAGTGTGAGGCTGAGGGTGAGGGTGAGGTTTAGGTTTAGGGTTAGGGTTAGTGATAGGCCAGAGTTAAGGTTAGGGTCCATGTTAGGGTTAAGATTATGCTAGGTTTAGTGTTAGGGTGAGGCTTAGTGTTAGGGTTATGGTTAGAGTTAGGCTGAGGGTTAAGGTTAGGGTAAGGTTGAGGGTTAGGGTTAGGATTAGTGTGAGGGTGAAGGTCATGTGAGGGTTAGGGTTAAGGTTAGGGTTAGGGATATGGTTAGGGTTAGGGATAGGTTCAGGGTTAGGGTTAGGATGAGGGTTAGGGTTAGGATGAGGGTTAGGGTTAGGTTTAGGGTTAGGGTTAGGTTTAGTGTTAGGGTTAGGTTGAATGTGAGGCTGAGGGTGAGGGTGAGGGTGAGGGTGAGGGTTAGGGTTAGGGTTAGTGATAGGCCAGAGTTAGGGTTAGGGTCCATGTTAGGGTTAAGATTACGCTAGTTTTAGGTTTAGGGTGAGGCTTAGTGTTAGGGTCGGGTGAGGGTTAGGGTTAAGGTTCGGGTTAGGGTTAGGCTTAGGGTTAGGGTTAGGTTTAGGGTTAGGGTTAGGATGAGGGTGAGGGTTAAGGTTATGGTTATGGTTTGTGTTAGGATGAAGGAGAAGGTGAGGGTTAGTGTTAGTGTTAGGGTTACGATTAGGTTTAGGGTTAGGATGAGTATGCGGGTGAGGGTGAGGATGAGGGTTAGGGTTAGAGTTAGGGTTAAGTTTAAGGTTAGGGTCAGCGTGAGGGTTAGGTTTAGGGTTTGGTTTAGGGTTAGGGTTAAAGTTAGGGTTAGGTGTAGGGATAGGGGTAGAGTTATGGTTAGGGTTAGGTGTAGGGATAGGGTTAAGGTTAGGGTTAGGTTCATGGTTAGGCCAGCAATGACGGGTTAGGGTTAGGGTTAGGGTTATGGTTATAGTCAGGGTGAGGCCAGCAATAGAGTTTTAGGGTTAGGGTTAGGGTTAGGGTTAGGGTTATGGTTATGGCTAGGGTTAGGGTTAGGGATAGGATTAGTTTTAGTGGTTATTGTTAGGGTTAGGGGTTAGGGAAAGTGATAGTCTGTGGGTTATGGCTAGTGTCTTGGTCAGCGTGAGAGTTAGGGTTAGGGTTAATGTTATGGTTAGGGTTAGTGTTTTGGTGAGTGTGGGGTTAGGGTTAGGGTTAGGTTTAGGGTTAGGCCAGCAATGAAGGGTTAGGGTTAGGTTTAGGTTGAGGGTTAGAGTTAGGGTTAAGGTTAGGGTTAGGGTGAGGGTGAGGGAGAGGGTGAGGGTGAGGGTGAGGGTTATGGTTAGGGTGAGGGTTAGATTTAGCGTTAGGTTTAGAGTTAGGTTTATGGTGAGGGTGAGAGTGAGGGTGAGGGTTAGTGTGAGGGTGAGTGTGAGGGTTAGTGTTAGTGTTAGGGTTTAGGTTACGGTTAGGGTTAGTGTTAGGGTTTGGGTTAGGGTTAGGGTGAGGGTTAGATTTAGCGTAAGGGTGAGGGTGAGGGTTAGGGTTAGGTTTAGGATTAGTGATAGGCCAGAGTTAAGGTTAGGTTCCGTGTTAGGGTTAAGATTACGCTAGTTTTAGGGTTAGAGTGAGGCTTAGTGTTAGGGTTATGGTTAGGGTTAGGTTTAGGGTTAGGGTTAGGATGAGTGTGAGGGTGAGGGTGGGGTGAGGGTTAGGGTTAAGGTTAGGGTTAGGGATAGGGTTAGGCTTAGGGTTAGGGTTAGGATGAGGTTTAGGGTTAGGCTTAGGGTTAGGGTTAGGGTTAGGCTTAGGGTTAGGATGAGTGTGAGGCTGAGGGTGAGGGTGAGGGTTAGTGTTAGGTTTAGGGTTAGTGTTAATATTATGGTTAGTGTTAGGGTTAGTGTCAGTATAAGGGTAAGGTTAGGGTTCGGGTTAAGGTTAGGGTTAGAGTGAGGGCTAGGGTTAGGTTTATGGTTAGGGTTAGGGTTAGGTTTAGGGTTAGTGTTAGGGTTAGGCCAGCAATGTAGGTTTAGGTTTAGGGTCAAGGTCAGTGTTAGGGTTAGGTTTAGGGTTAGGTTTAGGTTAGAGTTACGGTTAGGGTTAGTGTTAGTGTTAGGGTTAGATTTAGGGTTAGTGTCAATAACGGTTATGGTTAGGGTTAGTGTCAGTATTAGGGTTAGAGTTAGGGTGAGGGTAAGGTTAGGGTTAGGGTGAGGGCTAAGGTTAGGCTTAGGGTTAATGTTAGGGTCAGGTTTAGGCCAGCAATGTAAGTTTGGGGTTAGTGTTTGGGTTAGGGTTATGGTTATGGTTAGGGTTAGAATGAGGGAGAGGGTGAGGGTTCATGTTAGTGTTACGGTTAGGATTAGGGTTAGGGTTAGGATGAGTGTGAGGCTGAGGGTGAGGGTGAGGGTTAGTGTTAGGGTTAGGGTTAGTGTTAATATTACAGTTAGTGTTAGGGTTAGTGTCAGTATTATGTTTAAGGTTAGGGTTAGGCTTAGGGTTAGGGTTAGTGTTAGGGTTAGGCCAGCAATGTAGGTTTAGGTTTAGGGTCAAGGTCAGGGTTAGGGTTAGGTTTAGGGTTAGGTTTAGGTTAGAGTTACGGTTAGGGTTAGTGTTAGTGTTAGGGTTAGATTTTGGGTTAGTGTCAATAACGGTTAGTGTTAGGGTTAGGGTTAGTGTCAGTATTAGGGTTAAGGTTAGGGTGAGGGTAAGGTTAAGGTTAGGGTGAGGGCTAAGGTTAGGCTTAGGGTTAATGTTAGGGTCAGGTTTAGGCCAGCAATGTAATTTTGGGGTTACTGTTTGGGTTAGGGTTATGGTTATGGTTAGGGTTAGGATGAGGGAGAGGGTGAGGGTTAGTGTTAGTGTTAGGATTAGGGTTAGGGTTAGGATGAGTGTGAGAGTGAGGGTTAGGGTGAGGGTTAGGGTTAGGGTTAGGTTTAGGGTTAGGGTTATGCTAGGGTTAGCTTTAGGGTTAGGTTTAAGCCAGGGTTAGGGTTAGGGTAGGATGAGGGTGAGAGTTATGGTTATGGTTTGGGTTAGAATTAGGGATAGTGTTAGCGTTTTTGTGAGGGTGTTAGGTTAGGTTTAGGTTTAGGATTAGGGTCAGGTTTCGGGTTAGGATTAGGGTTAGGATGAGGTTTAGGGTTAGGGTTAGGGTCTGTGTCAATGTCAGTGTTAAGGTTAGGGTTAAGGTTAGGATGAGGGTTAGGGTTAGGGTTAGTGTTATGGTGAGGGTTAGGGTTAGGGTTAAGGTTAGGGTTAGGGTGAGGGTGAGGGTGAGGGTAAGAGTTAGGTTTAGGGTTAGGGTTACGGTTAGGGTTAGGGTGAGTGTGATGGTGAGGGTGATAGTGAGGGTTAGGGTTAGGTTAAGGTTAGGGGTTAGCGTTAGGGTGAGGGTGAGAGTGAGGGTGAGGGTGATAGTGAGGGTTAGGTTTAGGGTTAGGTTAAGGGTTAGGTGTTATCGTTAGGGTTAGGGTTAGGTTTAGGGTGAGGGTGAAGGTGAGGGTGAGGGATAGGTTTAGGGTTAGGATTAGGGTTAGGGTTATGGTTCGGGTTAGGTTTAGGGTGAGGGTGAGGATGAGGTTTAGGATGAGGTTTAGTGTTAGAAATAATGTTATGGTTAGGGTTATTGTTAGGGTTAGGTTCTGTGTGAGCGTGAGGGTCAGGGTTAGCATTAGGGTTAGCCTTAGAGTTAGGATGGGGGTTAGAGTTAGGGTTAGGGTTATGTTTAGGGTTAGAGTTAGTGTCAGTATTAGGGTTAGCCCAGCAATGAAGGTTTACAGTTAGGGGTAGGGTTAGGGTTAGGGTTAGGGTGTGGGTCAGCATGAGGGTTAGTGTTAGGGTTAGGGTTAGTGTTAGGGTTAGGGTTAGTGTTAGTGTTAGGGTTAGGGTTAGGGTGAGTGTGAGGGTGAGGGTGAGTGTTAGGGTTAGGGTTAGGTTAAGGGTGAGGGTGAGGGTGATGTTGAGGGATAGGGTTAGGGTTAAGGTTAGGATGAGGTTTAGTGTTAGAAATAGGGTTATGGTTAGGGTTATTGTTAGGATTAGGGTTAGGGTTAGGATGAGGGTGAGTGCTCGTGTTCAGGTTAGGTTTTTTTGTGAGCGTGAGGGTTAGCCTTAGGGTTAGGATGGGGGTTACGGTTGTGGTTAGGGTTAGCTTTAGGGTTATGGTTACGGTTAGTGTCAATTTTAGGGTTAGACCAGCAATGAAGGGTTAGTGTTAGGGTTAGTATTAGGATGATGGTGAGGGCTAGATTTAAGGTTAGGGTTAGGGTTAGGGTTAGGGTTAGTTTGTGGGTCAGAGTGAGGGTTAGAGATAGGGTTAGGGTTAGGGTTATTCTTAGGGTTAGGGTTAGGGTTAGGGTTAGGTTTAGGGTTAGGGTGTGGGTCAGCGTGAGGGTTAGGGTTAGGTTAAAGGTTAGGGGTTAGGGTTATGGCTAGTGTTAGCCTTAGGGTTAGGATGAGGGTTAGGGTTAGGGTTCGGTATAGGGTTAGGGGTTAGGGTTACAGTTAGTGTTATGGTTAGGGTTAGTTTTAGGATGAGGGAGAGGGTGAGGGTTAGTGTTAGTGTTAGGGTTATGATTAGGGTTAGGGTTAGGGTTAGTGTGCGTGTGAGGGTGTTGATGAGGGTGAATGTGAGGGTTAGGGTTAGGTTTAAGTTTAAGTTTAGGGTCAGCATGAGAGTTATGTTTAGGGTTAGGTTTAGGGTTAGGGTAAGGGATAGGGTTAGGGTTAGGGTTAGGTTTAGAGTTAGGGTTAGGGTTAGGGTTAGGGTTAGGGTTAGGGTAAGCATTAGGGTTAGGGTTAGGGATAGGGGTAGAGTTATGGTTAGGGTTAGGGGTAGGGTTAGGTTTAGGGTTAGGGTTAGGTTCATGGTTAGGCCAGCAATGAAGGGTTAGGGTTAGGGTTAGGGTTATAGTCAGGGTGAGGCCAGCAATGAAGTTTTAGGGCTAGGGTTACAGATTGGGTTAGGGTTAGGGTTAGTTTTCATGGTTATTGTTAGGGTTATGGGTTAGGGGTAGTGATAGTCTTTGGGTTATGGCTAGCATCTGGGTCAGCGTGAGGGTTAGGGTTAGGGTTATGGTTAGAGTTCGGTTTAGCGTTTTGGTGAGTGTGGGGTTAGGGTTAGGGTTAGGGTTAGGCCAGCAATGAAGGGTTAGGTTTAGGTTTAGGGTGAGGGTTAGAGTTAGGGTTAGGGTTAAGGTGAGGGTGAGGGTGAGGGTGAGGGCTAGTGTTAGGGTTAAGGTCAGTGTTAGGGTTAGGGTTAGGGTTAGTGTTAGGTTTTGGGTTAGGTTTAGGGTGAGGGTTAGATTTAGCGTTAGGGTTAGGGTGAGGGTGAGGGTGATCTTGAGGGTTAGGTTTAGGGTTAAGTTTAGGGTTAGGGTTAGGGTGAAGTTGACAGTGAGGGTAAGGTGAGGGTTGGGGTTAGGGTTAAGGTTAGTGTTAGGTTTATTGTTAGGTTTAGTGTTAGGGTTATTGTTAGGGTTAGGTTTGGGGTTAGGGTTAGGTATAGGGTTAGGGGTTAGGGTTAGGGTTAGGGTTATGGTTAGGTTTACTGTTAGGATGAGGGAGAGGGTGAGGATTAGTGTTAGTGTTAGGGTTATGATTAGGGTTAGGGTTAAGGTTAGGTTTAGGGTGAGGGTGAGGGTTAGGGTTAGGGTTAGGATGAGGGTTAGGGTTAGGGTTAGGATGAGGGTTAGGGTAAGGGTTAGGGTTAGAGATAGGGTTAGGGGTTAGGGCTAGGGTTAGGGTTAGGTTTAGAGTGAGGGTGATGGTGAGGATGAGGGTGAGGGTTAGGGTTAGGGTTAGGTTTAGAGTTAGCATTATGGTTAGGGTGAGGGTTAGTGTGAGGGTTAGGATGAGGGAGAGGGTGAGGGTTAGTGTTAGTGTTAGGGTTGGAATTAGGGTTAGGTTTAGGATGAGTGTGAGGGTGAGTGTGAGGGTGAATGTTAGGGATAGGGTTAGGGTTAGGGTTAGAATGATGTTTAGGTTTAGGGTTAGGGTCTGGGTCAACGTGAGTGTTAGGGTTAGTGTTAGGGTTAGGATGAGGGTTAGGGTTAGGGTTAGGGGTAGTGTTTTTGGTGAGGGTTAGGGTTATGATTAGTGTTAGGGTTTGGGTTAGGGTTAGGTTGAGGGTTAGATTTAGTGTTAGGGTTAGGGTGAGGGTTAGGTTTAAGGTTAGGGTTATGGGTTAGGGTTAGGGTTAGGGTTTGGCTTAAGGTGAGTGTTAGGATCTGTGTCAGCATGTGTGAGGCTTAGGGGTAGGGACAGGGTTAGGCTTAGCCTTAGGGTTAGGATGAATGTTAGGGTTAGGGTTAGGGAGAGCTTTAGGGTTACGGTTAGGGTTAGGGTTAGTGTAAGTATTAGGGTTAGGCCAGCAATGAGGGTTAGTGTTAGGGTTAGGATTAGGGTTAGGATGAGTGTGAGGGTGAGAGCTAGGGTTAGGGTTAAGGTTAGGGTTAGGGTTAGGGTTACGCTAGGGTTAGCATTATGGTTAGGTCCTCTGTTTAGGTTTACGGTTAGAGTTAGGTTCTGTGTGAGCGTGAGGGTCAGGGTTAGGGTTAGGGTTAGCCTTAGAGTTAGGATGCGGGTTATGGTTAGGGTTAGGGTTAGCTTTAGGGTTATGGTTAGGATTAGCATTAGTGTAAGTATTAGGGTTAGGCCAGCAATGAAGGTTTATGGTTAGGGTTAGGGTTAGTGTTAGGGGGTGGGTCAGCATGAGGGTTAGTGTTAGGCTTAGGTTAAGGGTTAGGGATTAGGGTTAGGGTTAGGGTTAGCCTTAGGGTTAGGATGAGGTTTAGGGTTAGGGTTAGGTTCTGGGTCAGTGTGAGGGTTAGGGATAGGGTTAAGGTTAGGTTTATTGTGAGGTTTAGTGTTGCGGTTATGGTTAGTGTTATTGTTAGGGTTAGGTTTAGGGTTAGGGTGAGGATAAGGGTTAGGGTTATGGTTAGCAATAGGGTTAGTGGTTAGGGTTAGGATTAGGGTTAGCCGTAGGGTTAGGTTTAGGGTGAGGGTGAGGGTGAGTGTTAGGGTTAGGGTCAGGGTTAGGGTTAGTGTTATTCTTAGGGTTAGGTTTGGGTTAGCGTTAGGATGAGTGTGAGGGTGAGGGTTAGTGTGAGGGTGAGGGTAAGGGTTAGGTTTAGGGTTAGGGTTATGGTCAGGGTTAGAGTTATCATTAGGGTTAGGCAGAGGTTGAGAGTTAGGATTGGGTTTAGGGTTAGGATGAGGGAGAGGGTGAGGGTTAGTGTTAGTGTTAATGTTAGGATTAGGGTTAGGGTTAGGATGAGTGTGAGGGTGAGGGTTAGGGTTAGGGTGAGTGTAAGGGTTAGGTTTAGGGTTAGGGTTAGTGTCAGTATTAGGGTTAGGCCAGGGTTAGGGTTAGGGTAGGATGATGGTGAGAGTTATGGTTATGGTTAGGGTTTGAATTAAGGTTAGGGTTAGCGTTTTTGTGAGGGTGTTGGGTTAGGTATAGGTTTAGGATTAGGGTTAGGTTTAGGGTTAGGATTAGGGTTAGGATGAGGTTTAGGGTTAGGGTTAGGGTCTGGGTCAACGTGAGTGTTAGGGTTATGGTTAGGGTTAGGATTAGGCTTAGGGTTAGGATGAGTGTGAGGGTGAGGGATAGGGTGAGGGTGAGGGCTAGGGTTTAGTGTTAGTGTTAGTGTTAGGGTTTGGGTTATTGTTAGGGTTAGGTTTAGTATTAGGGTTAGGATGAGGGTTAAAGTTAGGGTTAGGGGTAGGGATAGGGTTAGTGGTTAGGGTTAGCGTTAGGGGTAGGGTAAGGGTTAGGGTGAGGGAGAGTGTGAGGGTGATGGTGAGTGTTAGGGTTAGGGGTAGGTTTACTGCTATTGTTAGGGTTAGGGTTAGGGTGAGGGTTAGAGTTAGCGTTAGGGTTAGGCAGAGTATGAGAGTTAGGGTTAGGGTTAAGGTAAGGGTTAGGGTTAGGGATACCCAGTGTTAGGGTTAGGGTTCTTGTTAGGTTCAGTATTACGATAGGTTTAGGGTTAGGGTTAGGTTTAGGTTTAGGTTTAGGGTTAGGGTTAGGGTTAGGTTTAAGCCAGGATTAGGGTTAGGGTAGGATGAGGGTGAGAGTTATGGTTAGGGTTAGGGGTAGAATTAGGGTTAGGGTCAGCGTTTTGGTGAGGGTGTTGGGTTAGGTTTAGGTTTAGGATTAGGGTTAGGTTTCGGTTTAGGTTTAGGGTTAGGATGAGGTTTAGGTTTAGGGTTGGGTTAGGTTTAGTGTGAGGGTCATGGTGATGTTGAGGGATAGGTTTAGGGTTAGGGTTAGCTTTAGGGTTATGGTTAGGGTTAGGGTTAGTGTCAGTATTAGGGTTAGGCCAGCAATGAAGGGTTAGTGTTAAGGTTAGTTTTAGGATTATGGTGAGGGCTAGATTTAGGGTTATGGTTAGGGTTAGGGTTAGAGTTAGGTTCTGGGTCAGCGTGAGGGTTAGAGATAGAGTTAGTGTTAGGTTTAGGGCTGTTGGTAGGGTTAGGTTTAGGATTAGGGTTAAAGGTTAGTATGAGGATGAGGGCTAGGGTTAGGATTAAGGTTATGGTTATGGTTAGGGTTAGGTTTTGGGTCAGCTTGAGGGTTAGGGATAGGGTTAGGTTTAGGGTTAGGGTGAGGTTGACGTTGAGGGTGAGGTGAGGGTTAGTGTTAGGGTTAGGGTTAGGATTCGGTTTAGGGTTAGGGTTAGGGTTAGGTTTAGGGGGAGGGTGATTTTAAGGGATAGGGTTAAGGTTAGGGTTAGGATGAGGGTGAGTGCTCGGGTTAGGGTTATGGTTCGGGTTAGGTTCTGTTTGAGCGTGAGGGTCAGGGTTAGGGTTAGGATGAGGGAGAGGGTGAGGGTTAGTGTTAGTGTTAGGGCAGGATGAGGGTGAGAGTTATGGTTAGGGTTAGGATTTGAATTAGGGTTAGGGTTAGGGTTAGGGTTTTTGTGAGGGTGCTGGGTTAGGTTTATTTTTATGATTAGGGTTAGGATGAGATTTAGGGTTAGGGTTAGGGTCTTGGTCAATGTGAATGTTTGGGTTAGGGTTAGGATGAGGGTGAGGGTTAGGGTTAGGGTTAGGGTTAGGGTTAGGGTGAGGGTGAGTGTGATAGTGAGGGTTAGGGTTAGGGTTAGGATTAGGGTTAGGATGAGTGTGAGGGTGAGGGTAAGGGTGAGGGTGAGGTTGCGTGTTAGGGTTCGGGTTAGGGTTAGGGTTGAGGTTAGGGTTAGGGTCACCCTATGGTTAGTGTTAGGGTTAGGTTTAGGCCAGGGTTAGGTTTAGGATAGGATGAGTGTGAGACTTATGGTTAAGGTAGGGGTTTGAATTAGGGTTAGGGTTAGCATTTTTGTGAGGGTGTTGGGTGAGGTATAGGTTTAGGATTAGGGTTAGATTTCGGGTTAGGATTATGGTTAGGATGAGGTTTAGGGTTAGGGTTAGGGTCTGGGTCAATGTGAGTGTTAGGGTTAGGGTTAGGTTTAGGATGAGGGTTAGAGTTAGGTTTAGGTTTAGGGTTAGGATTAGGGTTAGGGTTACGCTAGGGTTAGCGTTAGGGTTAGGTTTAGGCCAGGGTTAGGGTTAGGGTAGGATGAAGGTGAGATTTATGGTTAGGGTTAGGGTTAGGATTAGGGTTAGGGTTAGCATTTTTGTGAGGATGTCGCGTTAGGTATAGGTTTAGGATTAGGGTTAGGTTTCGGGTTAGGATTAGGGTTAGGATGAGGTTTATGGTTAGGGTTAGGTTTAGGTTTTGCGTGAGGGTGAAGATGAGAGTTAGGATGAGGGTTAGTGTTAGAAATAATGTTAGGTTAGGGTTATTATTAGGGTTAGGTTTAGGGTTTGGGTTAGGATGAGGGTGATTGCTCTGGTTAGGTTTAAGGTTAGGGTTATGTTCTGTGTGAGCGTGAGGGTCAGGGTTAGGGTTAGGGTTACCCTTAGAGTTAGGATGGGGGTTAGATTTGGGGTTAGGGTTATCTTTATGGTTATGGTTAGTGTTAGCGATAGTGTCAGTATTAGGGTTAGGCCAGCAATGAAGTGTTAGGGTTAGGATTAGTGTTAGGATCTGGTGAGGGTGAGTGCTCAGGTTAGGGTTACGGTTCTGGTTAGGTTCAGTGTGAACGTGAGGGTCAGGTTTAGGGTTAGGGTTAACCTTAGGGTTAGGTTGGGGGTTAGGTTTAGGGTTAGGGTTAGCTTTAGGGTTATGGTTATGGTTAGGGTTAGGGTTAGTGTCAGTATTAGGGTAAGGCTAGTAATGAAGGGTTAGTGTTAAGGTTAGTTTTAGGATGATGGTTAGGGCTAGATTTAGGGTTATGGTTAGGGTTAGGTTCTGGGTCAGTGTGAGGGTTAGGGATAATGTTAGGGTTTGGGTTAGGGTTATTGTTAGTTTAGGGTTAGCATTAGGGTTACAGTTAGGGTTAGGGTTAGGGTGTGGGTCAGCGTGAGGTTTAGTGTTAGGGTTAAGTCAAGGGTTAGGGGTTAGGGTTAGGGTTAGCCTTAGGGTTAAGATGAGGTTTAGGTTTAGGGTTAGGGTTAGCTTTAGGTTTAGGGTTAGGGTTAGGGTCAGTGTCAGTATTAGTGATAGGGCAGCAATGAAGGGTTAGGGTTAGGATGAGTGTGAGGGTTAGGGTTAGGGTTATGGTTAGGGTTGGGTTTAGGGTTAGGTTCTGGGTCAGCGTGAGGGTTAGGTATAGGGTTAGGGTTAGGTTTATTGTTAGGTTTAGTGTTAGTGTTAGGGTTAGGGTTATTGTTAGGGTTAGGTTTAGGATGAGGGTTAAAGTTAGGGTTAGGGTTAGGGATAGGGTTAGTGGTTACGGTTAGGGTTAGTGTTATTGTTAGGTTGAGGGTTAGAGTTAGCGTTAGGGTTAGGCAGTGGGTGAGATTTAGGGTTAAGTTTAGGGTTAGTGTTAGGGTTAGAGTTAGGGATACCCAGTGTTAGGGTTAGGGTCCTTGTTAGGTTCAGGATTACAATAGGGTTAGGGTTAGGGTTAGGGTTAGGTTTAGGGTTAGGGTTAGAGTTAAGGTTATGCTAGGGTTAGCCTTAGGGTTAGGGTTAGGCCAGAATTAAGGTTAGGTTAGGATGAGGGTTAGAGTTATAGTTAGGGTTAGGGTTAGAATTAGGGTTAGGGTTAGCTTTTTGGTGAGGGTGTTGGGTTAGGTTTAGGTTTAGGATTAGGGTTAGGTTTCACGTAAGGGTTAGGATGAGGTTTAGGGTTGGGTTGGGTTAGGTTTAGGGTGAGTTCTCGGGTTAGGGTTACGGTTCGGGTTAGGTTCAGTGTGAGCGTGAGGGTCAGGGTTAGGGTTAGGGTTATCCTTAGGGTTAGGATGGGGGTTATGTTTAGGGTTATGTTAGCTTTAGGGTTATGGTTAGGGTTAGGTTTAGGTTTTGTGTGAGGGTGAAGATGAGAGTTAGGATGAGGGTTCGTGTGAGAAATAATGTTATGGTTAGGGTTATTGTTAGGGTTAGGTTTAGGGTTTGGGTTAGGATGAGGGTGAGTGCTCCATTTAGTTTTACGGTTAGGGTTATGTTCTGTGTGAGCATGAGGGTCAGGGTTAGGGTTAGGGTTACCCTTAGAGTTAGGATGGGGGATAGAGTTGGGGTTAGGGTTAGCTTAGGGTTATGGTTAGGGTTAGCGTTAGTGTCAGTATTAGGGGTAGGGCAGCAATGAAGGTTTAGGGTTAGGA
>REGO01000628.1:799643-812143 GCA_010120015.1 Rhombomys opimus
TTAGGATTAGGTTCGGGGTCAACGTGAGGGTTAGGGTTAGGGTTAGCGTTAGGGTTAGGGTTACGGTTAGGGTTAGGGTTAGGGAGTGGGTCAGCGTGAGGGTTTTGTTAGGGTTAGGTTAAGGGTTAGGGGTTAGGTTTAGGGTTAGGGTTAGCCTTAGGGTTAGGATGAGGTTTAGGTTTAGGGTTAGGGTTAGCTTCAGGTTTAGGGTTAGGGTTAGTGTCAGTATTAGGGATAGGCCACTAATCAAGGGTTAGGGTTAAGATGAGGGTGAGGTTTAGTGTTATGGTTATGGTTATGGTTATGGTTAGGTTATGGGTCAGTGTGAGGGTTTGGTATAGGGTTAGGGTTAGGTTTATTGTTAGGTTTAGTGTTAGCGTTAGGGTTATTGTTAGGGTTAGGTTTAGGGTTAGGGTTAGGATGAGGGTTAAAGTTAGGGTTATGGTTAGGGATAGGGTTAGTGGTTAGGGTTATGGTTAGGTTTAGTGTTATTGTTAGGGTTACGGTTAGGGTGAGGGTTAGAGTTAGGGTTAGGCAGTGGGTGAGATTTAGGGTTAAGTTTAGGGTTAGGGTTAGGGTTAGGGTTAGGATGAATGTGAGGGTGAGGGTGAGGATGAGGGTGAGAGTTAGGGTTAGGGTTAGGTTGAGGGTTAGAGTTAGGGTTAGGGTTAGAGTGACGGTGAGGGTTAGGTTAAGGTTAGGGTCAGGGGTTATGGTTAGGGTTAGGGGTTAGGGTTAAGCTTAGGTTTAGGATCTGGTTCTGCATAACTGTTAGGTTTAGGGGTAGGGTTTAGGGCTGGACTTAGGCTTAGGGTTAGGATGAGGGTTAGGGTTAGGGTTAGTGTCAGGATTAGGGTTAGGTCAGCAATGAAGGGTTAGCGTTAGGGTTAGGGTGATGGTGAGGATTAGGATTAGGGTTAGTGTTAGGGTGAGGGTGAGGGTTAGGGTTAGGTTTAGGGGTAGGGTTAGTGTTAGGCTTAGGCTTAGGTTTAGGATGAGGGTTAGGGTTACGGTAGGGTTAGGGTCTGGGTCAGGGTCAGGGTTAGGGTTAGGGTTAGGGTTATGGTAGGGATAGTTTTAGGTTTCAGCTGGGCTAGGGTGAGGGTTAGAGTTAGGGTTAGGGTTAGGGTGAGGGTGACGGTTAGGGTTAGGGTTAGCGTTAGGGTGAGGGTGAGGGTTAGGGTTGGGGTTAGGGTTAGGTGTTAGGGTTAGGGTTAGTGTCAGGGTAGGGTTAGGGTTAGGGTTAGGGTTAGGGTTAGGATGAATGTGAGGGTTTGTGTTATTGTTAGCGTTAGGGTTAGGGTTATAGTTAGGGTTAGGTTTAGGGTTATTGTTAGGGTTAGTTTAAGGGTTATTGTTAGGTTTAGAGTTAGTGTTAGGGTTAAGGTTAGGGTTAGGTTGAGGCTAGGGATAGTCTTAGGTTTAGGGTTAGGGTTAGGGTTAGCGTTTTGGTGAAGGTGGGGTTTAGGTTTAATGTTAGGTTTAGAGTTAGGGTTATGTTTAGGTGTAGGGATAGGGTTAGTGTCAGGGTTAGAGTTGGTGTTAGAATGAATGTGAGGGTGAGGGTAAGGGTGAGGTTGAGAATTAGGGTTATGGTTAGGTTGAGGGTTAGAGTTAGGTTTAGGGTTAGGGTGAGGGTTAGGGTTAAGTTAGGGTTAGGGTTAGTGGTTAGGTTTAGGGTTCGGGTTTAGGGTTAGCGTTAAGTTTAGGGTTAGCGTTAGGTTTAGGTTTAGGGTTAGGGTTAGGGTTAGGGTCTGGTTCAGCCTGAGTGTTAAGGTTAGGTTTAGGGTTAGTGTTAGCGTCTTCGTCAGCGTGAGTGTTAGGGTTAGGGTTAGGCCAGCAATAAAGGGTTAAGGTTAGGGTTAAGGTAAGGGTCAGAGTTAGGCCAGCAATGAAGGTTTAGGGTTAGGGTTAGGGTTAGGGTTAGGGTTAGGGTTAGGGTTAGGGTTATTGTTAGGATGAATGTGGGGGTGAGGGTGAGGGTGTTCGTGAGGGTTAGGGTTAAGGTTAGGGTTATGTTTAGGTTGAGGGTTAGGGTTATTGTCAGGGTTAGGTTTAGGGATAAGTTTAGGGTTAGAGTTAGGGATAGGATGAATGTGAGGGTGAGGGTGAGGGTGTAGGTGAGACTTAGGGTTAAGGGTTAGGGTTAGGGGTTAGGGTTATCGTTAGATTTAGGGTTAGCGTCAGTGTTAGTGTTAGGTTTAGCGCTAGGGTGAGGGTGGGGGTTAGAGTTGAGGTTAGGGTTAGGGTCAGGGTTAGGGTTAGGGTTAGGGTCTGGTTCAGTGTGGGTTGTAGGTTTAGGGTTAGTGTTAGGGTCTTGGTCAGAGTGAGGGTTAGGGTTAGGGTTAGGGTTAGGATTAGGGTTAGGATTAGGTTTAGGGTTAGGCCAGCAATGAAGGGTTAAGGTTAGGTTTATGGTTAGGGTCAGATTTAGGCCAGCAATGAAGTTTTAGGGTTAGGGTTAGGGTTAGGGTTAGGGTTAGAGTTAGGGATAGGTCAGAGTTAGGGTTAGGGTCAGGGTTAGGGTTAGGGTTAGGTTGAATGTGAGGGTGAGGGTGAATGTGAGGGTGAATGTGAGGGTGAGAGTTAGGGTTAGGGTTAGTGTTACGTTAGGGTTAGGTTGAGGGTTAGAGTTAGGGTTAGGTTTAGAGTGAGGGTGTGGGTTAGGTTAGGGTTAGGGTTAGGGGTTAGGGTTAGGGTTAGGGGTTAGGGTTAAGCTTAGGCTTAGGAACTGGTTCAGCATGATTGTTAGGTTTAGGGATAGGGTTTAGGGTTAGGCTTAGCCTTAGCCTTAGGGTTAGGGTTAGGGTTAGGGTTAGGGTTAGGGTTAGGGTTAGTGTCAGTATTAGGGTTAGGCCAGCAATGAAGGGTTAGTGTTAGGGTTAGGGTTAGGATGAATGTGACGGTGAGGGTGAGTGTTAGGGTTAGTGTTAGGTTTAGGGTTAGTCTTCGGGTTAGGGTTAGGTTTAGGTATAGGCCAGATTAGGGTTAGGGTCTGGGTTAGGGTTAGGATTAATCAAGGATTAGGGTTATGGTTAGGGTTACACTAGGGTTAGCACTAGGGTTAGGGTTAGGCCAGGTTTAGGGTTAGGTTTAGTGTTAGGGTTGGGATTAGGGTTAAAGTTAAAGTGAATGTGAGGGTGAGGGTGAGGGTGAGAGTGAGGGTGAGAGTTGGGGTTATTTTAGGGTTAGGGTGAGGGTTAGAATTAGGGTTAGGGTTAGTGTGAGGGTGAAGGTTAGGTTAGGGTTAGGGTTAGGGGTTAGGGTTAGGCTTAGGCTTAGTATCTGGTTCAGCATGTGTGTTAGGTTTAAGGGTAGGGTTAGGGTTAGGCTTAAGCTTAGGGTTAGGATGAGTGTTAGGGTTGAGGTTAGTGTCAGTATTAGGGTTAGGCCAACAATGAAGGGTTAGGGTTAGGATTAGGATGAGAGCGAGGTCTATGATTAGGGTTAGTGTTAGGGTCTAGGTCAGCGTGAGGTATAGAGTTAGGGTTAGGGTGAGGGTGAGGGTTAGGGTTAGGTTTAGTGCTAGGGTGAGGGTGAGGTTTAGGGTTGGGGTTAGGGTTAGGGTCAGGGTTAGGGTTAGGGTTAGAGTTAGGGATAGGATGAATGTGAGGGTTAGGGTGAGGGTGAGAGTTAGGGTTAGGGGTTAGGGTTATTGTTAGGGGTTAGGGTTAGCATTAGGGTTAGGGTTAGGTTTAGGGTTAGGATGATGGTGATGGCTAGGTTTAGGGTTATGGTTGGGGTTAGGCTCTGGGTCAGCTTGAGAGTTAGGGTTAGGGTCAGGGTTACGGTTACGGTTAGGGTCTGGTTCAGCGTGAGTGTTAGGGTTAGGTTTAGGGTTAGCTTCAGGGTCTTGGTCAGCATGAGGGTTAGGTTAGGGTTAGGCTTAGGGTTAGGGTTAGGGTTAGGGTTAAGGTTAGGGTTAGGATTAATCAAGGGTTAGGTTTACAGTTAGGGTTATGCTAGGGTTAGCATTAGGGTTATCGTTAGTCCAGGTTTAGGGTTAGGGTTAGGGTCAGGGTTAGGGTTTGGGTTAGGTTGAGGGTTAGAGTTAGGGTTAGGGTGAGGGTCAGGGTGAGGATGAGGTTTAGGTTAGGGTTAGGGTTAGGGGTTAGAGTTAGGGTTAGGGGTTAGGGTTAAGCTTAGTCTTAGGATCTGGTTCAGCATGAGTGTTAGGTTTAGGGGTAGGGTTTAGGGTTAGGCTTAGGCTTAGGGTTAGGATGAGGGTTAGGGTTAGTCCAGAAATAAACGGTTAAAGTTAGGGTTAAGGTTAGGGTTAGGGTCAGGGTTAGGGTTAGATGAGGGCAAGAGCTAGGGTTAGGTTCAGGGTTAGTGTTAGGGATAGCGTTAGGGTTAGGGTTAGGGTTAGCGTTAGGGTCTGGGTCAGCGTGAGGGTTAGGGTTAAGGTTAGGTTTAGGGTTGGGCTTAGCTTTATCTTTAGGGTTAGGGTTACAGTTAGGTTTAGGGTTAGGGTCTAGGTCAGGGTCAGGGTTAGTGTTAGGGTCAGGGTTATGGTAGGGTTAGTTTTAGGTTTCAGCTAGGCCTGGGTGATTGTTAGAGTTAGGGTTAAGGTTAGGATGAGGGTGACGGCTAGGTTTAGGGATACGGTTAGGGTTAGGCTCTGGGTCAGCGTGAAAGTTAGATTTAGGGTCAGGGTTAGAGTTAAGGTTAGGGTTAGGTTTAGGCCAGCAATGAAGGGTTATTGTTAGGGTTAAGATTAGGGTCAGAGTTTGGCCAGCATTGAAGGTTTAGAGTCAGGGTTAGGGTTAGGGTTAGGATGAATGTGAGGGTGAGGATGAGGGTGAGCATCAGTGTTAGGGTTATTGTTAGGTTTAGGGTTAGGGTTATATTTAGGGTTAGGTTTAGGGTTATTGTTAGGGTTAGGTTTAGGGTTATTGTTAGGTTTAGGGTTAGTTTTAGGGTTCAGTTTATTGTTAGGTTGAGGCCAGGGATACTGTTAGGGTTAGGGCTAGGGTTAGCGTTTTGGTGAAGGTGTGGTTTAGGGTTATGGTTAGGTTTAGGTTTAGGGTTATGTTTAGGTTTAGGGTTAGGGTTAGGGTTAAGGTTTCAGTTAGGGTTAGGGTATGGGTCAGCGTGAGGGTTAGGGTTAAGTTTAGGGTTAGCTTTAGGGTGATCGTTTTGGTGAGGGTTAGGTTTAGGGTGAGGTTAAGTGTTACTGTTAGTATTAGCGTTAGGCCACCAATGAAGGTTTAGGGTTAGTGTTAGGGTTAGTGTTAGGATGAGGGTGATGGCTAGGTTTAGGGTTACGGTTAGGGTTAGGCTCTGGGTCAGCGTAAATGTTAGGGTTAGGATCAGGGCTAGGGTTAGGGTTAGGGTCTGGATCAGTGTGAGTGTTAGGGTTAGGTTTAGGGTTATCGTTAGGGTCTTGGTCAGCATGATTGTTAAGGTTAGGGTTAGGCTTAGGTTTAGGTTTAGGCCAGCAATGAAGGGTTAGGGTTATGGTTAAGGTTAGGGTCAGAGTTAGGCCAGCAATTAAGGTTTAGGGTTAGGGTTAGGGTTAGCGTTAAGATGAATGTGAGGGTGAGGGTGAGGGTGAGGGTTGTGGTTATGGTTAGGGTTAGGGTTAGTTTTAGGCTTAGGGTTAGATTTAGGGAAAGGCCAGATTTAGGGTTAGGGTCCGGGTTAGGGTTAGGATTAATGAAGGGTTAGGTTTTAGGGTTAGGGTTAGAATTAGGGTTAGGATGAATGTGAGGCTGAGGGTGAGGGTTAGGTTAGGGTTAGTGTTAGGAGTTAGGGTTAGGGTGAGGGGTTAGTGTTAGGCTTAGGCTTAGGATCTGGTTCAGCATGAGTGTTAGTTTAATGGGTAGGGTTAGTGTTAGGCTTAGGCTTACGGTTAGGATGAGGGTTAGGGTTAGGGTTAGGGTTGGGGTTAGTGTCAGTATTAGGCTTAGGCCAGCAATGAAAGGTTAGGGTTAGTGTTAGCGTTAGGGTTAGGGTTAGGATGAGGGCTAGGGCTAGGGTTAGGTTTAAGGTTAGCGTTAGGGTTAGGGTTACGGTTAGGGTTAAGTTTAGCATTAGGGTCTGGGTCAACGTGAGGGTTAGGGTTAGGGATAGGTTTAGGGTTAGGGTTAGGTTTAGAGTTACGGTTACGTTTAGGAATAGGGTTATGGTAGGGTTAGGTTCTTTGTTAGGGTCAGGGTTAGGGTTAGGTTTAATGGTAGGGTTAGTTTTAGGTTTTGGGTAGGCTAGGGTGAGTGTTAGAGTTAGGTTAGGGTTAGGGTGAGGGTGAGGGTTAGGGTGAGGGTTAGCGTTAGGGTGAGGGTGAGGGTGAGGGTTAGGATTGGGGTTAGAGTTAGGGGTTAGGGTTAGGGTTAGTGTCAGGGTAGGGTTCGGGTTAGGAAGAATATGAGGGTTAGGATTATTGTTAGGTTTATGGTTAGAGTTATAGTTAGGGTTAGGTTTAGGGTTATTGTTAGGGTTGGGTTTATGGTTATTGTTAGGTTTAGGGTTAGTGTTAGGGTTAAGTTTAATGTTAGGTTGAGGCCAGGGATAGGTTTGGGTTAGGTTTAGGGTTAGCATTTTTGTGAAGGTAGGGTTTAGGGTTAGGGTTAGGGTTAGGTTTAGGGTTAGGGTTATGTTTAGGTTTAGGTTTAGGGTTAGGGTTAAGGTTAAAGTTTCAGTTAGGGTTAGGGTCTGGGTCAACGTGAGGGATAGGGTTAAGATTAGGGTTAGGTTTAGGGTTAGGTTAAGGGTTACTGTTAGTATTAGCGTTAGGCCAGCAATGAAGGTTTAGGGTTAGTGTTAGGGTTAGGATGAGGGTGATGGCTAGGTTTAGGGTTACGGTTAGGGTTAGGCTCTGGGTCTTGTGAGTGTTAGGGTTAGGATCAGGGTTAGGGTTAGGGTTAGGGTCTGGTTCAGTGTGAGTGTTAGGGTTAGGTTTAGGGTTATCGTTAGGGTCTTGATCAGCGTGAGCGTTAAGGTTAGGGTTAGCGTTAGGGTTAGGCCCGCAATGAAGGGTTAGGGTTAGGGTTAGGGTCTTGGTCAGGGTCATAGTTAGGGTTAGGGTTAGGGTTATGGTAGGGTTAGTTTTAGGTTTCAGCCAGGCCAGGATGAGGGTTAGAGTTAGGGTTAGGGTGAGGGTGAGGGTTAGTTTTAGTGTTAGGGTTAGGGTTAGGGTTAAGGTTTCAGTTAGGGTTAGGGTCTGGGTCAGCGAGAGGGTTAGGGTTAAGGTTAGGGGTAGAGTTAGGGTGATCGTTTTTGAGGGTTAGGGTTAGGTTAAGGGTTACAGTTAGTATTAGCTTTAGGCCAGCAATGAAGTGTTAGGGTTAGTGTTAATGTTAGGGTTAGGTTTAGGGTTAGTGTTAGTTTTAGGATGAGGATGACGGCTAGGTTTAGGGGTAGGGTTAGCGTTAGGCTCTGGAACCGCATGAGAGTTAGGGTTAGGGTCAGGGTTTGGGTTCGGTTTAGGGTCTGGTTCAGCGTGAGTGTTATGGTTAGGTTTAGGGTTAGTGCTAGGGTCTTGGTTAGCGTGAGGGTTAGGGTTAGGGTTAGGCTTAGGGTTCGGGTTATTGTTAGGGTTAAAGTTAGGGTTAGGATGAATGTGAGGGTGAGGGTGAGGGTGAGAGTTAGGGTTAGGGTTAGGTTGAGGATTGGAGTTAGGGTTAGGGTTAGGTTGAGGGTTGGAACGGGCAACACACATGTCTTTTACTTTACATTGTTGTGCTTTGTGTTTGTGTTCTTTTGTTGGAAAGTTGTTTCTGTGCTGTACAATTCGAGATATCACTTTTCAGTTTTCCTGTATACCTAATTGAGAGGGCGACATGTATGTGACTGAGTATACTATGCTATGCATTGGGTTTGTGTTCTTAGGTTGAAAACTTTTTTCTGTGCTGTACTGTACGAGATATCCCTTTTCAGTTTTCCTGTAACCTTAATTGTGCACGATATACGTATGTGTTTTAATTTACAATGCTGTGCTTTGCCTTTCTGTTCTTTCATTGATATGTTGTTTCTGTGCTGTACTGTGTGAGATATCACTTTTCAGTTTTCCTGTTATCCTAACTGTGCGGGTGACACATATGTGCATTAGTTTACAATGCTGTGCTTTGTGTTTCTGTTCTTTCCTTGGACACTTGTTTCTATGCTGTACAGTGCGAGATATCACTTTTAAGTTTTCCTGTATACCTAATTGAGCAGGCGACACACATGTGATTTACTATACAATGTTGGGTTTTGAGTTTATGTTCTTTTGTTGGAAAGTTGTTTCTGTGCTCTACAGCTCGAGATATCACTTTTCAGTTTTCCTGTAAATCTAATTGTGTGTGCCACAGGTATGTGTTTTAGTTTACAACACTGTGCTTTGCCTTTAGGTTCTTTCATTGAAATGTTGTTTCTGTACTGTACAGTGCAAGATATCAGTTTTCAGTTTTCCTGTATACCTAATTGAGAGGGCAACCCTTATGTAATTGAGTATACCACGGTATGCATTGGGTTTGTGTTCTTAGGTTGAAAACTTGTTTCTGTGCTCTACAGTGCGAGATATCACTTTTCAGTTTTCCTGTAAACCTAATTGCTTGGGCGACACATATGTGATTATATTTACAACGTTGTGCTTTGCGTTTCTCTTCTTTTGTTGGAAACTTGTTTCTGTGTTGTACTGTGTGATATATCACTTTTCAGTTTTCCTGTTATCCTAATTGAGCGGGCGACACCTATGTGCATTAGTTTACAATGCTGTGCTTTGCATTTCTGTTCTTTCATTGTAAACTTGTTTCTGTGCTGTACAGTGCCAGATATCACTTTTCAGTTTTACTGTATTCCTATTTGAGCAGGCGACACACGTGTGATTTAGTTTACAACGGTGCGCTTTGCCTTTCTGTTCTTTTGTTGGAAAATTATTTCTGTGCTCTACAGTGTGAGACATCACTTTTCAGTTTTCCTGGAAATCTAATTGTGCGGGCGACGCCTATGTGTTTTAGTTTACGATGTTTTGCTTTCCCTCTCTGTTCTTTCTTTGAAATCTTGTTTCTGTGCTATACTGTGCGAGATATTACTTTTCAGTTTTCCTGTTATCCTAATTGAGCAAGCGACACACATGTGATTTAGTTTACAACGTAGTGCTTTGCTTTTCTGTTCTTTTGTTGGAAACTTATTTCTGTGCTGTATAGTGTGAGATATCACTTTTCAGTTTTCCTGTATTCCTTATTGAGCGGGCGACAAGTATGTGAATTAGTTTATAATGCTGTGCTTTGTGGTTCTGTTCTTTAGTTGGAAACTTGTTTCTGTGCTGTACAGTGCAAGATATCACTTTTCAGTTTTCCTGTATTCCCAATTGAGCGAGCGACACACATGTGATTTAGTTTACAACGGTGAGCTTTGCTTTTCTGTTCTTTGGTTGGAAACTTGTTTCTTTGCTCTACAGTGCGAGATATCACTTTTCAGGCTTCCTTTAAATCTAATTGTGTGGGTTACAAATATGTCTTTTAGTTTACAACGTTGTGCTTTGCTTTTCTCTTCTTTTGTTGGAAACTTGTTTCTATGCTGTAGAATGGGATATATTACTTTTTAGTTTTCCTGTTATCCTAATTGAGCGGGAGAAACATATGTGAATTAGTTTACAACTTTGTGCTTTGCGTTTCTGTCCTTTTGTTGGAAACTTGTTTCTGTGCTGTAGAGTGCGATATATAACTTTTCAGGTTTCCTGTTATCCTAATAGAGCAGGCAACACAGATGTGATTTAGTTTACAATGCTGTGCTTTTTGTTTCTGTTCTTACGTTGGAAACTTGTTTTTATGGACTACAGTGTGAGATACCACTCTCAGTTTTCCTATAAATCTAATTGTGAGGGTGACACATATGTGTTATAGTTTACAACGCTGTGCTTTGCCTTTCTGTTCTTTCATTGAAATCTTTTTTCTGTGCTGTAGAATGCAATATATCACTTTTCAGTTTTCCTGTTATCCTAATTGAGCGGGCAATACACATGTGATGTAGTTTACAATGCTGTGCTTTTCGTTTCTGTTCTTACGTTGGAAACTTGTTTCTGTGCTCTATAGTGCAAGATATCACTTTTCAGGTTTCCTGTAAATCTAATTGTGCGGGCGACACATATGTGTTTTAGTTTACAACGTTGTGCTTTGGTTTCTGTTCTTTTTTTGGAAAATTGTTTCTGTGCTGCAGAATGCAATATATCACTTTTCAGTTTTCCTGTTATCCTAATTGAGCAGGCAACATGTATGTGAATTAGTTTACAATGTTGTGCTTTGCGTTTCTGTTCTTTCGTGGGAAACTTGTTTCTGTGCTGTACAGTGGGAGATATCACTTTTCATTTTTTCTGTATTCCTAATTAGGCTAGCGACACACATGTGATTTAGCTTACAACGTAGTGCTTTCCATTTCTGTTATTTTGTTGGAAACTTGTTTCTGTCCTGTGGAGTGGGATATATCACTTTTCAGTTTTCCTATTATCCTAATTGAGTGGGCGACACTTATGTGAATTAGTTTACAATGTTGTTCTTTGCGTTTCTGTTCTTTAGTTGGAAACTTGTTTCTGTGCTCTACAGTGGGAGATAATCACTTTTCAGTTTTCCTGTTATCCTAATTGAGCGAGCGACACACATGTGATTTAGTTTACAAGGTAGTGTTTTGCTTTTCTGTTCCTTCGTTGAAATCTTTTGTCTGTGCTGTAGAATGCGATATATCACTTTTCAGTTTTCCTATACATCTAATTGAGCGGGCAACACACATATGTTTTAGTTTAAAACACTCTGCTTTGCCTTTCTGTTCCTTCATTGAAATCTTTTTTCTGTGTTGTAGAATGCGATATATCACTTTTCAGTTTTCCTATAAATCTAATTGAGCGGGCAACACATATGTGTTTTAGTTTTCAACGATCTGCTTTGCTTTTCTGTTCCTTTGTTGAAATCTTTTTTTCTGTGTTGTAGAATGCGATATATCACTTTTCAGATTTCCTCTAAACCTAATTGAGCCGGCGACATGTATGTGAATTAGCTTACAACTTAGTGCTTTGCGTTTCTGTTCTTTTGTTGAAAACTTGTTTCTGTGCTTTAGAGTGCGATATATCACTATTGAGTTTTCCTGTATTCCCAATTGAGCGAGCGACACACGTGTGATTTAGTTTACAACGGTGCGCTTTGTGTTTCTGTTCTTTTGTTGGAAACTTATTTAAGTGCTGTAGAATGCGATATATCACTTTTCAGTTATCCTGTAGTCCTACTTGAGTGGGCGACACGTACGTGAATTAGTTTACAATGTTGTGATTTGCATTTCTGTTCTTTCTTTGGAAACTTGTTTCTGTGCTGTAGAGTGCGATATATCACTTTTCAGTTTTCCTGTATTCCTAATTGAGCGGACGACACATATGTGAATTTGTTTACAATGCTGTGCTTTGCGTTTCTGATCTTTTGTTAGAAACTTGTTTCTGTGCTCTACAGTGCGATATATCACTTTTCAGTTTTCCTGTAAATCTAATTGTGCGGGTGACACATATGTGTTTTAGTTTACAACACTCTGCTTTGCCTTTCTGATTCTTCATTGAATTCTTTTTTCTGTGCAGTAGAGTGCGATATATCACTTTTCAGTTTTCCTGTTATCCTAATTGAGCTGGCGACACGTATGTGAATTAGTTTACAATGTTGTGCTTTGCGTTTCTTTTCTTTCGTTGGAAACTTGTTTCTGTGTTGTAGAGTGGGAGATATCACTTTTCAGTTTTCCTGTATTTCTAATTGAGTGAGCGACACACATGTGATTAAGTTTACAACGTTGGGCTTTGGGTTTCTGTTCTTTTGTTGGAAACTTGTTTCTGTGCTGTAGAGTGCGATATATCACTTTTCAGTTTTCCTGTAAATCTATTTGTGTGGGTAACACATATGTGTTTTAGTTTATAATGATCTGCCTTGCCTTTCTGGTCCTTCGTTGACATCTTTTTTTCTGTGCTCTACACTGCGATATATCCCTTTTCAGTTTCTCTGTAAATCTAATTGTGCGGGTGACACATATGTGTTTTAGTTTACAACGCTCTGCTTTACCTTTCTGTTCTTTTGTTGAAATCTTTTTTCTGTGCTGTAGAATGCGATATATCACATTTCAGTTTTCCTGTTATCCTAATTGAGCGGGCGACACACATGTGATTTAGCTTACAAAGTAGTCCTTTGTGTTTATGTTCTTTCGTTGGAAACTTGTTTCTGTGTGTAGAGTGGGAGATATCACTTTTCAGTTTTCCTGTATTCTTAATTGAGCGAGCTACACACATATGATTTAGCTTACAACATTGTGCTTTGAGTTTCTGTTCTTTTGTTGGAAACTTGTTTCTGTGCTGTAGAGGGCCATATATCACTTTTCTGTTTTCCTGTTTTCCTAATTGAGCGGGCGACACATATGTGAATTAGTTTACAATGTTGTGCTTTGCGTTTCTTTTATTTTTGTGGAAACATGTTTCTGTGTTGTAGAGTGTGATATATCACTTTTCAGTTTTCCTGTTATCCTAATTGAGCGGGCGACACATATGTGAATTAGTTTAC
>REGO01000628.1:824846-838442 GCA_010120015.1 Rhombomys opimus
AGGTGTTCGGGTTAGGGTTAGGGGTTAGGGTTAAGCTTAGGCTTAGGATCTGGTTCAGCGTGAGTGTTAGGTTTAGGAGTAGGGTTTAGGGTTAGGCTTAGGGTTAGTATGAGGGTTACGGTTATGGTCAGGGTTAGTGTCAGGATTAGGGTTAGGTCAGCAATGAAGTGTTAGGGTTAGGGTTAGGGTTAGGAAGAGGACAAGGGCTAGGGTTAGGGTTAGTTTTATTGTTAGGGTTAGCGTTAGGGTTAGTGTGAGGTTGAGGGTTAGGGTTAGGTTAAGGTTAGGGTGAGGGTGAGGTTTAGGGTTAGGGTTACGTTTAGGGTTAGGGTTAGTGTTAAGCTTAGTCTTAGGGTTAGGGTGAGGGTTAGGGTTAGGGTTACGGTAGGGTCAGGGTGTGGGTCAGGGTCAGGGTCAGGTTTAGGGTTAGAGTTAGGGTTAGGGTTAGGGTGAGGTTGATGGTTAGGGTTTGGGTTAGCGTTAGGGTGAGGGTGAGGGTTAGAGTTGGGGTTAGGGTTAGGGTTAAGGGTTATGGTTAGGGGTTAGAGTTAAGCTTAGGCTTAGGTTCTGGTTCAGCATGAGTGTTAGGTTTAGGGGTAGGGTTTAGGGTTAAGCTTAGGCTTAGGATTAGGGTTAGAATGAGGGTTAGGTTTAGGGATAGGGTTAGGGTTAGGTTTAGTGTCAGCATTAGGGTTAGGCTAGCAATCAATGATTAGGTTTAGGGTTAGGGTTAGGGTTAGGATGAATGTGATGGTCAGGGTGAGGGTGAGGCTTTGGGTTTGGTTTAGGGTTAGGTTTAGGGTTAATCTTAGGGTTAGGGGTAGGTTTAGGGATAGGTCAGAGTTAGAGTTAGGGTTCGGGTTAGGATTAATCAAGTGTTAGTGTTACAGTTAGGGTTACGCTAGGGTTAGCATTAGGGTTAGGGTTAGGCCAGGTTTAGTGTTAGGGTTAAGGTTAGTGTTAAGGTTGGGATTAGGGTTAAAGTTCGAGTTAGGGTTAGGATGAATGTGAGGGTGAGGGTGAGAGTTAGGATTAGGGTTAAGGTTAGGTTGAGGGTTAGAGTTAGCCTTAGGGTTAGGGTAAGGGTAAAGGTTAAGTTAGGGTTAGGGTTAGGGGTTATGTTTAGGGTTAGGGTTTAGGGTTAGGATCTGGTTCAGCATGCGTGTTAGGTATAGGGGTAAGGTTAGGGTCAGGGTTAGGGTTAGGGTTACGATTAGGGTTAGAGTTAGGGTTAGGATGAATGTGAGGGTGAGGGTGAGACTTAGGGTTAGGGTTAGGGTTATGTTGTGAGTTAGAGTTAGGGTTAGGGTTAGGGGTTAGGGTTAGGGGTTAGGGTTAAGCTTAGGCTTACGATCTGGTTCAGCATGAGTGTTAGGTTTAGGGGTAGGGTTTAGGGTTAGGCTTAGGCTTAGGATTAGGGTTAGGATGAGGGTTAGGTTTAGGGATATGTTTAGGGTTACGGTTAGTGTCATATTAGTGTTAGGGCAGCAATGAAGGGTTAGGGTTAGGGTTAGGGTTAGGATGAATGTGAGGGTGAGCGTGAGGGTTAGTGTTAGGGTTAGGTTTAGGGTTAGTCGTAGGGTTAGGGTTAGGTTTAGGGATAGGCCAGAGTTAGGGTTAGGGTCTGGGTTAGGTTTAGGATTAATCAAGGTTTAGGGTTATGGTTAGGGTTACCATAGGGTTAGCATTAGGGTTAGGGTTAGGCCAGGTTTAGTGTTAGGGTTAGTGTTAGGTTTGGGATTAGCGTTAAAGTTAGAGTTAGAGCTAGGAAGAATGTGAGGGTGAGGGTGAGAGTTGGGGTTAGGGTTAGGGTTACCGTGAGGGTGAATGTTAGGTTAGGGTTAGAGTTAGGGGTTTGGGTTAGGGTTAGGTGTTAGGGGTTAAGGTTAGGCTTAGGCTTAGGATTAGGTTCAGCATGGGTGGTAGGTTTAGGGTAGGATTAGGGTTAGGCTTAGGCTTAGGGTTAGGATGAGGATTAGGTTTAGGATTAGTGTCAGTATTAGGGTTAGGTCAGCAATGAAGGGTTAGGATTAGGGTTAGGGTTAGGGTTAGGGTTAGGGTTAGGATGAGGGAGAGGTCTATGATTAGTGTTAGTGTTATCGCTGGGTTAGGGTTAGGGTTAGTGTTAGGGTCTGGGTCAGCATGAGGTTTAGAGTTAGGATTAGGGTTAGGGTGAGTGTTAGGGTTAGGTTTAGCGCTAGGGTGCGGGTGAGGGTTAGGGTTGGGGTTAGGTTTAGGGTCAGGGTTAGGGTTAGGTTTAGGGTCTGGTTCAGCGTGAGTGTTAGGGTTAGTTTTAGGGTTAGCGTTAGGGTTAGGGTTAGGCCAGCAATGAAGGGTTAGGGTTAGGGTTAAGCTTAGGGTCAGAGTTAGGACAGCAATGAAGTTTTAGGGTTAGGGTTAGGGTTAGGGTTAGCGTTAGCATGAATTTGAGGGTGAGGGTGAGGGTGAGGGTGAGCGTGAGGGTTAGGGTTAGGGTTAGGGTTAGTTTTAATGTTAGAGTCTAGTTAGGGATAGGCCAGAGTTAGGGTTAGGGTCCGGGTTAGGGTTAGGATTAATCAAGGTTTATGGTTACAGTTAGGGTTATGCTAGGGTTAGCATTAGAGTTAGGGTTAGGCCAGGTTCAGGGTTAGGGTTAGGGTCTGGTTTAGGGTTAGGTTTAGGGTTAGGGTTAGAGTTAGGGTTAGGATGAATGTGAGGATGATTGTGAGGGTGAGGGTGAGAGTTAGGGTTAGGGTTAAGGTCAGGGTTAGGTTTAGGATTAGAGTTAGGGTTATCGTTAGGGTGAGGGTGAGGGTTAGGTTACAGTTAGTGTCAGAGGTTAGGGTTATGGTTAGGGGTTAGGGTTACGCTTAGGCTTAGCATCTGGTTCAGCATGCATGTTAGGTTTAGGGGTAGGGTTTAGGATTAGGATTAGCCTTAGGCTTAGGGTTAGGATGAGGATTAGGGTTAGGGTTAGTGTCAATATTAGGGTTAGGTCAGCAATGAAGTGTTAGGGTTAGGGTTATGGTTAGGGTTAGGAAGAGGACAAGGGCTAGGTTTAGGTTTAGGTTTAGTGTTAGGGTTAGCCTTAGGGTGAGGGTGATGGTGAGGGTTAGTGTTAGGGTTAGGTTAAGGTTAGGTTGAGGCCAGGGATAGTGTTAGGTTTAGGGTTAGGGTTAGGGTTAGGGTTAGAGTTAGGGTTAGGATGAATGTGAGGGTGAGAGTGAGGGGGAGAGTTAGGGTTAGGGGTTAGGGTTAGGGTTAGTGTCAAGTTTAGGGTTAGGATGAATGTGACGGTTAGGGTTATTGTTAGGGTTAGGGTTAGGGTTATTGTTAGGTTTATGGTTAGTGTTAGTGTTAGGCTTAGGCTTAGGGTTAGGATGAGGGTTAGGTTTAGGGTTAGGGTTAGGATGAGGGTTAGGGTTGAGGTTAGTGTCAGTATTATGGTTAGACCAGCAATGAAGGGTTAGGGTTAGGGTTAGGGTTAGGGTTAGGGTTAGGGTTAGGGTTAGGGTTAGGATGAGAGCGAGGTCTATAATTAGTGTTAGTGTTAGCGTTAGGGTTAGCGTTAGGGTTAGTGTTAGGGTCTGGGTCAGCGTGAGGTTTAGAGTTAGGGTTAGGGTTAGGGTGAGGTTGAGGGTTAGGTTTAGGTTTAACGCTAGGGTGAGGGTGAGGGTTAGGGTTGGAGGTAGGGTTAGCGTCAGGGTTAGGGTTAGGTTTAGGGTCTGGTTCACCATGATTGTTAGGGTTAGGTTTAGGGTTAGAGTTACGGTCTTGGTCAGCGTGACAGTTAGGGTTAGGGTTAGGCTTAGGGTTAGGTTTAGGCTTAGGGTTAGGCCACCAACGAAGGGTTAGGGTTAGGGTTAATGTTAGGGTCAGAGTTAGGCCTTCAATGAAGGTTTAGTGTTAGGGTTAGGGTTACCGTTAGCATGAATTTGAGGGTGAGGGTGAGGGTGAGCGTGAGGGTTAGGGTTAGGGTTAGGGTTAGGGTTAGGGTTAAGGTTAGGGTTAGTTTTAGGTTTAGGGTTAGAGTTAGGGATAGGTCAGAGTTAGGGTTAGGGTCTGGGTTAGGGTTAGAGTTAAGGTTAGAGTTAGGGTTAGGATGAATGTGAGGGTGAGTGTGAGGATGAGGGTGAGAGGTAGGGTTAGGGTTAGGTTTAGAGTTAGCGTTAGGCTTAGGTTGACGGTGTGGTTAGGTTAAGGTTAGGGTCAGGGGTTATGGTTATGGTTAGGGATTAGGGTTAAGCTTAGGCTTAGGATCTCCTTTAGCATGAGTGTTGTGTTTAGGGGTAGGGTTTCGGGTTAGGCTCAGGCTTAGGCTTAGGGTTAGGATGAGGGTTAGGGTTAGGGTTAGTGTTAGGGTATTGGTGGGCGTTAGGGTTAGTGTTAGGTTTAGGGTTAGGGTTAGTGTTAGGCTTAGGCTTAGGTTTAGGATGAGGGTTAGGGTTAGGGTTAGGGTTAGGGTTACGGTAGGGTTAGGGTCTGGGTCAGGGTCAGGGTTAGGGTTAGGTTTAGGGTTATGTTAGGGATAGTTTAAGGTTTCGGCTAGGCTAGGGTGAGGGTTAGAGTTAGTGTTAAGGTTAGGGTGACCTTTAGGGTTAGGGTTAGCGTTAGCGTGAGGGTGAGTGTTAGGGTTGGGGTTAAGGTTAGGCATTAGGGTTAGGGTTAGTGTCAGGGTAGGTTTAGGGTTAGGGTTAGGATGAATCTGAGGGTTAGGGTTATTGTTAGGGCTAGGGTTAGGTTTATAGTTAGGGTTAGGTTTAGGGTTATTGTTAGGTTTAGGGTTAGTTTTAGGGTTAAGGTTAAGGTTAGGTTGAGGCCAGGGATTGTGTTACATTTAGGGTTAGGGTTAGGGTTAGAGTTAGTGTTAGGATGAATGTGAGGGTGAGGGGGAGAGTTAGGGTTAGGGGTTAGGGTTAGGGTTAGTGTCAAGGTTAGGGTTAGGATGAATGTGACAGTTAGGGTTCTTGTTAGGGTTAGGGTTAGGGTTATTGTTAGGTTTATGTTTAGTGTTAGTGTTTGGCTTAGCCTAAGGCTAAGTTTAGGGTTAGGCTTAGGGTTAGGGTTAGGGTTAGGGTTACTGTCAGTATTAAGGTTAGGTCAGCAATAAAGGGTTAGGGTTAGGTTTAGGGTTAGGGTTAGGATGAGGGTGAGGGTGAGGGTTAGAGTTAGGGTTAGCGCTAGGGTGAGGGTGAGGGTGAGGGTTAAGTTTAGGGGTAGGGTTAGGGTTAGGTTTAGGATTAGGGTTAGGATGAGGGTTAGGGTTAGGGTTAGGGTTAGTGTCAGTAATAGGGTTAGGCCAGAAATGAAGGGTTAGGGTTATGGTTAGGGTTAGGTTTAGATGAGGGTGAGGGCTAGGGTTAGGTTTAGGGTTAGTGTTAGAGTGGTAGGTTTAGGTTTAGGGTCAGAGTTAGGCCTTCAATGAAGGTTTAGTGTTAGTGTTAGGGTTAGCGTTAGCATGAATTTAAGGGTGAGGGTGAGGGTGAGGGTGAGCGTGAGGGTTAGGGTTAGGGTTAGGTTTAGGGTTAGTTTTAGGTTTAGGGTTTGAGTTAGGGATAGTTCAGAGTTAGGGTTAGGTTCTGGGTTAGAGTTAGAGTTAGAGTCAGGGTTAGGATGAATGTGAGGGTGGGTGTGAGGTTTAGGGTTAGGGTTAGCGTTAGGGTCTGGGTCAAGGTGAGGGTTAGGGTTAAGGTTAGGTTTAGGGTTAGTGTTAGGTTTAGGTTTAGGGTTAGGGTTAGGGTCAGGGTTAGGGTTATGGTAAGGGTTAGGGTTAGGGTCTGGGTCAGGGTCAGGGTTAGGGTTAGGGTTAGGGTCATGGTAGGGTTAGTTTTAGGTTTCGGCTAGGCCAGGGTGAGAGTTAGAGTTAGGGTTAGGGTTAGGGTGAGGGTGAGGGTTAGGGTTAGGGTTTGGGTTATTGTCAAGGTTACAGTTAGGATGAATGTGAGGGTTAGGGTTATTGTTAGGGTTAGGGTTATTGTTAGGCTTATGTTTAGTGTTAGGGTTAGGGTTATGTTTAGGGTTAGAGTTATGTTTAAGGTTAGGGTTAGGGTTAGGGATAGGCCAGAGTTAGTGTTAGTGTCAGGGTTAGGGTTAGGATTAATCAAGGGTTAGGGTTACGGTTAGGGTTATGCTAGGGTTAGCATTAGGGTTAGGGTTAGGCCAGATTTAGGGTTAGGGTTAGTGTTAAAGTTGGGATTAGGGTTAAAGTTAAATTCGGATGAGTGTGTGGGTGATGGTGAGACTTGGGGTTAGGGTTAGGGTTAGGTTTAGGGTTTGGGTCAGCGTGAGGTTTAGAGTTAGGGTTAGGGTTAGGGTGAGGTTGAGGATTAGGTTTAGGTTTAGCGCTAGGGTGAGGGTGAGGGTGAGGGTTAGGGTTGGAGTTAGGGTTAGGGTCAGGGTTAGGGTTAGGTTTAGGGTCTGGTTCACAGTGAGTGTTGCGGTTAGGTTTAGGGTTAGTGTTAGGGTCTTGGTCAGCGTGATGGTTAGGGTTAGGTTTAGGCTTAGGGTTAGGTTTAGGGTTAGGGTTAGGCCAGCAACAAAGGGTTAGGGTTAGGGTTAATGTTAGGGTCAGAGTTAGGCCTTCAATGAAGGTTTAGTGTTAGTGTTAGGGTTAGCGTTAGCATGAATTTAAGGGTGAGGGTGAGGGTGAGGGTGAGCGTGAGGGTTAGGGTTAGGGTTAGGGTTAGGGTTAGGTTTAGGGTTAGTTTTAGGTTTAGGGTTTGAGTTAGGGATAGGTCAGAGTTAGGGTTAGGTTCTGGGTTAGAGTTAGAATTAGGGTTAGAGTCAGGGTTAGGATGAATGTGAGGGTGAGTGTGAGGATGAGGGTGAGAGTTAGGGTTAGGGTTAGGGTTAGGGTTAGAGTTAGGGTTAGAGTTAAGGTTAGGCTTAAGTTGACGGTGAGGGTTAGGTTAAGGTTAGGGTCCGGGGTTATGGTTAGGGATAGGGATTAGGGTTAAGCTTAGGCTTAGGATCTGGTTCAGCGTGAGTGTTGTGTTTAGGGGTATGGTTTAGGGTTAGGCTTAGGCTTAGGCTTAGGGTTAGGATGAGGGTTAGTGTTAGTGTTAGCGTTAGGGTATGGGTGAGGGGTTAGGGTTAGGGTTAGTGTTAGGCTTAGGCCTCGGTTTAGGATGAGGGTTAGGGTTAGAGTTAGGGTTACGGTAGGGTTAGGGTCTGGGTCAGGGTCAGGTTTAGGGTTAGGTTTAGGGTTATGTTAGGGATAGTTTAAGGTTTCGGCTAGGCTAGTGTGAGGGTTAGAGTTAGGGTTAGGGTTAGGATGAGGGTGACGATTAGGGTTAGGGTTAGTGTTAGTGTTAGCTTTAGGGTTAGTGTTAGGGGTTAGGGTTAGGCTTAGGCTTAGTATCTGGTTCAACATGTGTGTTAGTTTTACTGTTAGAGTTAGGGTTAGGCTTAGGGTTAGGGTTAGGATGAAGGTTAGGGTTGAGGTTAGTGTCAGTATTAGGGTTAGGCCAGCAAAGAAGGGTTAGGCTTAGGGTTAGGGTTACGGTGAGGTTGAGGGTTAGGTTTAGGTTTAGCACTAGGGTGAGGGTGAGGGTTAGGGTTGGAGTTAGGGTTAGAGTTAGGCTTAGGGTTAGGTTTAGGTTTAGGGTTAGGGTTAGTTTTAGGTTTAGGGTTAGAGTTAGGGATAGGTCAGAGTTAGGGTTAGGGTCTGGGTTAGGGTTAGAGTTAGGGTTAGAGTTAGGGTTAGGATGAATGTGAGGGTGAGTGTGAGGATGAGGATGAGAGTTAGGGTTAGGGATAGGTGTTAAGCTTAGGCTTAGGATCTGGTTAAGCATGAGTGTTGTGTTTAGGGGTAGGGTTTAGGGTTAGGCTTAGGCTTAGGGTTAGGATGAGGGTTAGGGTTAGGGTTAGCGTTAGGGTATGGGTGAGGGTTAGGGTTAGGGTTAGTGTTAGGGTTAGGTTTAGGGTTAGGGTTAGTTTTAGGTTTAGGGTTAGAGTTAGGGATAGGTCAGAGTTAGGGTTAGAGTCTGGGTTAGGGTTAGAGTTAGGGTTAGAGTTAGAGTTAGGATGAATGTGAGGGTGAGTGTGAGGATGAGGGTGAGAGTTAGGTTTAGGGATAGGTGTTAAGCTTAGGCTTAGGATCTGGTTCAGCATGAGTGTTGTGTTTAGGGGTAGGGTTTAGGGTTAGGCTTAGGCTTAGGCTTAGGGTTAGGATGAGGGTTAAGGTTAGGGTTAGAGTTAGGGTATGGGTGAGGGTTAGTGTTAGGTTTAGGGTTAGGGTCAGGGTTAGGGTTAGGGTTAGTGTTAGGCTTAGGCTTAGGTTTAGGATGAGGGTTAGGGTTAGGGTTAGGGTTACGGTAGGGTTAGGGTCTGGGTCAGGGTCGGGGTTAGGGTTAGGTTTAGGGTTATGTTAGGGATAGTTTAAGGTTTCAGCTAGGCTAGGGTGAGGGTTAGAGTTAGGGTTAGTGTGAGGGTGACGTTTAGGGTTAGGGTTAGCATTAGGGTGAGGGTTAGGGTTGGGGTTAGGGTTAGTCGTTAGGGTTAGGGTTAGGGTTAGTGTCAGGGTAGGTTTAGGGTTAGGGTTAGGATGAATCTGAGGGTTAGGGTTATTGTTAGGGCTAGGGTTAGGTTTATAGTTAGGGTTAGGTTTAGGGTTATTGTTAGGTTTAGGGTTAGTTTTAGGGTTAAGGTTAAGGTTAGGTTGAGGCCAGGGATAGTGTTATGTTTAGGGTTAGGGTTAGTGTTAGCGTTTTGGTGAAGGTGGGGTTTAGGGTTAGCGTTAGGTTTAGGGTTAGTGTTATGTTTAAGGTTTAGGGTTAGGGTTATGTTCAGGGTTACGGTTAGGGTTAGAGTTAGTGTTAGGATGAATGTGAGGGTGAGGGTGAGGGGGAGAGTTAGGGTTAGGGTTAGGGTTAGGGTTAGGGTTAGGGTTAGTGTCAAGGTTAGGGTTAGGATGAATGTGACTGTTAGGGTTATTGTTAGGGTTAGGGTTATTGTTAGGTTTATGATTAGTGTTAGTGTTAGGCTTAGGCTCAGGGTTAGGGTAAGGGTTAGGCTTAGGGTTAGGATGAGTGTTAGGTTTAGGGTTAGGGTTAGGGTTAGGGTTAGGGTTAGTGTCAGTATTAGGGTTAGGCCAGCAATGAAGGGCTAGGGCTAGGTTTAGGGTTAGGAAGAGGGCAAGGGCTAGGATTAGCTTTAGGGTTTGTGTTAGGGTTAGGGTTAGGGTTAGGGTTAGCCTTAGGGCCTGTGTTAGCATGAGGGTTAGTGTTAGGGTTAGGGTGAGGGTGCGGGTTAGGGTTAGCATTAGGGTGAGGGTGAGGGTGAGGCTTAAGTTTAGCGTAGGGTTAGGCTTAGGCTTAGGATTAGGGTTAGGATGACGGTTAGGGTTAGGGTTAGGGTTAGGGTTATCCTTAGGGTTAGGTTTAGATGAGGGCGAGGGCTAGGGTTAGGTTTAGGGTTAGTGTTAGGGTTAGTGGTAGGTTAGGGTTAGGGTTAGCGTTAGGGTCTGGGTCAAGGTGAGGGTTAGGGTTAAGGTTAGGTTTAGGGTTAGTGTTAGGTTTAGGTTTAGGGTTATGGTTATGGTTATGGTTATGGTTATGGTTAGGGTTAGGGTCTGGGTCAGGGTCACGGTTAGGGTTAGGGTTAGGGTCATGGTAGGGTTAGTTTTAGGATTCGGCTAGGCCAGGGTGAGAGTTATAGTTAGGGTTAGGGTTAGGATTAGGTTTAAGGATAGGCCAGAGTTAGGGTTAGTGTCAGGGTTAGGGTTAGGATTAATCGACGGTTAGGGTTACACTAGGGTTAGCATTAGGGTTAGGGTTAGGCCAGATTTAGGGTTAGGGTTAGTGTTAAAGTTGGGATTAGGGTTAAAGTTAGAGTTAGAGCTAGGATGAATGTGAGGGTCAGGGTGAGGGTGAGAGTTGGGGTTAGGGTTAGGGTTAGGTTGAGGGTTAGCTGTAGGGTTAGGGTGAGGGTGAAGGTTAGGTTAGGGTTAGGGTTAGGGGTTTGGCTTAGGGTAAGTTGTTAGGGTTAGGCTTAGGCTTAGTATTTGGTTCAGCATGTGTCTTAGGTTTAGGGGTAGGTTTAGGGTTAGGATGAGGGTTAGGGTTAGGATGAGGGTTAGGGTTGAGGTTAGTGTCAGTATTAGGGTTAGGCCAGCAATGAAGGGTTAGGGATAGGGTTAGGGTTAGGGTTAGGATGAGAGCGAGGTCTATGATTAGTGTTAGTGTTAGCTTTAGGGTTAGGGTTAGGGTTAGGGTTAGTGTTAGGGTCTGGGTCAGCGTGAGGTTTAAAGTTAGGGTTAGGGTTAGGGTGAGGTTGAGGGTTAGGTTTAGATTTAGCGCTAGAGTGAGGGTGAGGGTTAGGGTTGGAGTTAGGGTTAGCGTCAGGGTTAGGGTTAGGTTTAGGGTCTGGTTCACAGTGAGTGTTAGGGTTAGGTTTAGGGTTAGCGTTAGGGTCTTGGTCAGCGTGACAGTTAGGGTTAGGGTTAGGCTTAGGGTTAGGTTTAGGCTTAGGGTTAGGCCACCCACGAAGGGTTAGGGTTAGGGTCAAGGTTAGGGTCAGTGTTAGGCCTTCAATGAAGGTTTAGTGTTAGGGTTAGGGTTAGTGTTAACATGAATTTGAGGGTGAGGGTGAGCGTGAGGGTTAGGTTTAGGGTTAGGTTTAGGGTTAGTCTTAGGTTTAGGGTTAGAGTTAGGGATAGGTCAGAGTTAGGGTTAGGGTCTGGGTTAGGGTTAGAGTTAGGGTTAGGGTTAGGATGAATGTGAGGGTGAGTGTGAGGATGAGGGTGAGAGTTAGGGTTAGAGTTAGGGTAAGGCTTAGGTTAACGGTGAGGGTTAGGATAAGGTTAAGGTCAGGGGTTATGGTTAGGGTTAGGGATTAGGGTTAAGTTTAGGCTTAGGATCTGGTTCAGCATGAGTGTTGTGTTTAGGGGTAGGGTTTAGGGTTAGGCTTAGGCTTAGGCTTAGGGTTAGGATTAGGGTAAGGGTTAGGGTTAGAGTTAGGGTATGGTTGAGGGTTAGTGTTAGGGTTAGGTTTAGGGTTAGGGTTAGTGTTAGGATTAGTTTTAGGATGAGGGTTAGGGTTAGGGTTAGGGTTACGGTAGGGTTAGGGTCTGGGTCAGGTTCAGGGTTAGTGTTAGGTTTAGGGTTATGTTAGGGATAGTTTAAAGTTTTGGCTAGGCTAGGGTGAGGGTTAGAGTTAGGGTTAGGGTTAAGGTGACGGTGACATTTACGGTTAGGGTTAGCATTAGGGTGAGGATGAGGGTTAGGGTTGGGGTTAGGGTTAGGCGTTAGGGTTAGGGTTAGTGTCAGGGTAGGTTTAGGTTTAGGGTTAGGATGAATCTGAGGGTTAGGGTTATTGTTAGGGCTAGGGTCAGGTTTATAGTTAGGGTTAGGTTTAGGGTTATTGTTAGGTTTAGGGTTAGTTTTAGTTTTAAGGTTAAGCTTAGGTTGAGGCCAGGGATAGTGTTAGGTTTAGGGTTAGGGTTAGGATTAGCGTTTTGGTGAAGGTGGGGTTTAAGGTTAGCATTAGGTTTAGGGTTAGTGTTATGTTTAGGTTTAGGGTTAGGGTTAGGTTCATGGTTAGGGTTAGGGTTAGAGTTAGGGTTAGGATGAATGTGAGGGTGAGGGTGAGGATGAGGGGGAGAGTTAGGGTTAGGTGTTAGGGTTAGGGTTAGTGTCAAGGTTAGGGTTAGGATGAATGTGATGGTTAGGGTTCTTGTTAGGGTTAGGGTTAGGGTTATTGTTAGGTTTATGGTTAGTGTTAGTGTTAGGCTTAGGCTTAGGGTTAGGATGAGGGTTAGGGTTTGGTTTAGGGTTAGGGTTATTGTTAGGGTTAGGGTTAGTGTCAGTATTAGTGTTAGGCCAGCAATGAAGGGTTAGGGTTAGGTTTAGGGTTAGGAAGAGGGCAAGGGCTAGGATTAGCTTTAGGGTATGTGTTAGAGTTAGCGTTAGGGTTAGGGTTAGGGTTAGCGTTAGGGTCTGGGTTAGTGTGAGGGTTAGGGTTAGGGTTAGGGTTAGGGTTAGTGTTAGGGTGAGGGTGAGGGTTAGGTTTAGGGGTAGGATTAAGGTTAGCTTTAGGTTTAGTGTTCAGGTCTTGGTCAGCATGAGGGTTAGGGTTAGGGCTAGGCTTAGGTTTAGGGTTAGGGTTAGGCCAGCAATGTAGGGTTAGGGTTAAGGTTAGGGTCAGAGTTAGGCCAGCAATGAAGGTTTAGTGCTAGGGTTAGGGTTAGCGTTAGCATGAATTTGAGGGTGATGGTGAGGGTGAGGGTGAGCATGAGGGTTAGTGTTAGGGTTAGGTTTAGGGTTAGTTTTAGGTTTATTGTCTAGTTAGGGATAGGCCAGAGTTAGGGTTAGGGTCCAGGTTAGGGTTAGGATTAATCAAGGTTTATGGTTACGGTTAGGGTTATGCTAGGGTTAGCATTAGGGTTAGGATTAGGCCAGGGTTAGGGTTAGGGTTAGGGTCAGGTTTAGTGTTAGGTTTAGGGTTAGGGTTAGAGTTAGGGTTAGGATGAATGTGAGGGTGATTGTGAGGGTGAGGGTGAGAGTTAGGGTTAGGGTTAGGTTGAGGATTAGAGTTAGGGTTAGGGGTAGAGTGAGGATGAGGGTTAGGTTACGGTTAGGCTCAGGGGTTAGGGTTTGGGTTAGGGGTTAGGCTTAGGTTTAGGCTTAGGATCTGGTTCAGCATGCGTGGTAGGGTTAATGGTAGGGATTATGGTTAGGCTTAGGCTTAGGGTTAGGATGAGGGTTAGGGTTAGGGTCAGGGTTAGTGTCAATATTAGGGTTAGGTCAGCAATGAATGGTTAGAGTTAGGGTTATGGTTAGGGTTAGGAAGAAGGCAAGGGCTAGGTTTAAGTTTAGGTTTAGTGTTATTGTTAGCCTTAGGGTTAGGGTGAGGTTTAGGGTTAGCGTTAGGGTCAGTGTGAGGGTCAGTGTTAGGGTTAGGTTTAGGGTTAGGGTTAGGGTTAGGTTTACGGTTAGGGTTAGGGTTAGGATTATGTTTAGGGTTAGGGTCTGGGTCAGGGTCAGGGTTAGGGTTAGGTTTAGGCTTACGTTCGGGTTAGTTTTAGGTTTCGGCTAGGCCAGGGTGAGGGTTAGAGTTAGGGTTACAGTTAGGGTGATGGTGAGGGTTAGGGTTAGGGTTGGGGTTAGGGTTAGGGGTTAGGGTTAGGCTTAGTGCCATCGTAGGGTTAGGGTTAGGGTTAGGGTTAGGATAAATGTGAGGGTTAGGGTTATTTTTAGGGTTAGGTTCAGGTTTATAGTTAGGGTTAGGTTTACGATTATTGTTAGCGTTAGGTTTAGGGTTATTGTTGGGTTTAGGGTTAGTGTTAGGGTTAAGGTTAGGGTTAGGTTGAGGCCAGGGAAAGTGTTAGGTTTAGGCTTAGGCTTATGCTTAGGCTTAGGGTTAGGATGAGGGTTAGGATGAGGGTTAGGGTTAGGGATAAGTTTAGGGTTAGGGTTAGTGTCAGTATTAGGGTTAGGCTAGCAATGAATGGTTAGGGTTAGGGTTAGGATGAATGTGAGGGTGACGGTGAGGGTTTGGGTTTGGTTTAGGTTTAGGTTTAAGGTTAGTCTTAGGGTTAGGGGTAGGTTAAGGATAGGCCAGAGTTAGGGTTAGGGTCCGGGTTAGGGTTAGGATTAATCAAGTGTTAGTGTTACGGTT
>REGO01000628.1:839252-849252 GCA_010120015.1 Rhombomys opimus
TGTTAGGGTTGGGATTAGGGTTAAAGTTAGAGTTAGAGTTAGGATGAATGTGAGGGTGAGGGTGAGGGTGAGAGTTGAGGTTAGGGTTAGGGTTAGGTTGAGGGTTAGAGTTAGGGTTAGGGTGAGGGTGAGGGTGAAGGTTAGGTTAGGGTTAGGGTTAGGGGTTTGGGTTAGGGTTAGGGGTTAGGGATTAAGGTTAGGCTTAGGCTTAGGTTCTGGTTCAGCATGTGTGTTAGGTTTAGGGGTAGGGTTAGGGTTAGGCTTAGGCTTATGGTTAGGATGAGGGTTAGGGTTAGGGTTAGGGTTAGGGTTAGGGTTAGGGTTATGGAAGGGTTAGTTTTAGGTTTCGGCTAACCTAGGGTGAGGGTTAGAGTTAGGGTTAGTGTTAGGGTGAGGGTGAGGGTTAGGGTAGGCCTTAGGGTGAGGGGTACGGTTGGGGTTAGTCGTTAGAGTTAGGGTTAGTGTCAGGGTAGGGTTAGGGTTAGTGTTAGGATGAGTGTTAGAGTTAGGGATATAATTAGGGTTAGGTTTAGGGTTATTTTTCGGGTTAGGTTTAGGGTTATTGTTAGGTTTAGGGTTAGTGTTAGGGTTAAGGTTAGAGTTAGTTTGAGGCTAGGGATAGTGTTAGATTTAGGGTTAGGGTTAGCATTTTGGTGAAGGTTGGTTTTAGGGTTAAGGTTAGGTTTAGTTTTAGGGTTATGTTTAGGTTTAGGGTTAGGGTTAGGGTTAGTGTTAGGGTTAAAGTTAATTTTCAGTTAGGGTTAGGTTCTGGGTCAGCGTGAGGGTTAGTGTTAAGGTTAGGATTAGGGTTAGGGTGATCATTTTGGTGAGGGTTAGGGTTAGGTGTAAGTTGAGTGTTACTGTTAGTATTAGTGTTAGGCCAACAATGAAGGTTTAAGGTTAGTGTTAGGGTTAGGATGAGGGTGATGGCTAGGTTTAGGGTTATTGTTAGGGTTAGGCTCAGGGTCAGCGTGAGAGTTAGGTTTAGGGTCAGGGTTAGGGTTAGGGTTAGAGTTAGGGTTAGGGTCTCGTTCAGCGTGAGGTTTATGGTTAGTGTTAGGGTCTTGGTCAGTGTGAGAGTTAGGGTTAGGGTTAGGGTTCGGGTTAGGTTTAGGGTTAGGTTCAGGCCAGGGATAGTGTTAGGTTTAGGGTTAGGGTTAGGGTTAGCGTTTTGTTGAAGATGGGCTTTAGGGTTAGCGTTACGTTAGGGTTAGAGTTATGTTTAGGTTTAGGGTTAGGGTTACTGTTAAGGTTTCAGTTATGGTTAGGGTCTGGTTCAGCGTGAGGGTTAGGGTTAAGGTTAGGTATAGGGTCAGGGTTAAGGTTAGGGTTAGGGTCTGGGTCAGCGTGAGGGTTAGGCTTAAGGTTAGGGTTAGCGTAAGGGTCTTGGTCAGCGTGAGGGTTAGGGTTAGGGCTAGGGTTAGGGTTAGGTTTAGGGTTAGGGTTAGGGTTAGGGTTAAGGTTAGGGTCACAGTTAGGCAAGTAATGAAGGATTAGGGTTAGGGTTAGGTCTAGGATGAATGTGAGGGTGAGGGTGAGGGTGAGCGTGAGGGTTATTGTTATGGATAGGGTTAGGGTTAGTTTTAGGGTTAGGGTTAGGTTTAGGGATAGGCCAGAGTTAGGGTTAGGGTTAGGGTTACAGTTAGAGTTACGCTAGGGTTAGCATAAGGGTTAGGGTTAGGCCAGGTTTAGGGTTAGGGTTAGGGTCAGGGTTAGGGTTATGGTTAGGATTAGGGTTAGGGTTAGAGTTAGGGTTAGGATGAGTGTGAGGGTGAGGGTGAGGGTGAGGGTTAGGGTTAGGGTTAGGGTTAGGGTTAAGATGAGTGTGAGGGTGAGGGTGAGGGTGAGGGTGAGGGTTAGGGTTAGGGTTAGGGTTAGGGTTAGGGTTAGGGTTAGGTTGAGTGTTAGAGTTAGGGTTAGGGTTAGGGGTAGGGTGAGGGTGAGGGTTAGGTTAGGGTTAGGGTTAGGGGTTAGGGTTAGGGTTAGTGGTTAGGGTTAAGCTTAGGCTTAGGATCTGGTTCAGCGTGAGTGTTAGGTTTAGGGTTAGGCTTAGGCTTAGGGTTAGGGTTAGGATGAGGGTTAGGGTTAGGGTTAGGGTTACAGTCAGTATTAGGGTTAGGTCAGCAATGAAGGGTTAGGGTTCGGTTTAGGGTTAGGAAGAGGGCAAGGGCTAGGGTTAGTTTTAGGGTTAGTGTTAGGGTTAGCATTAGGGTTAGGGTTAGGGTTAGGGTTAGCATTAGGATGAATTTGAGGGTGAGGTTAAGGGTGAGGGTGAGCGTGAGGGTTAGGTTTAGGGTTAGGGTTAGTTTTAGGGTTAAGGTTAGAGTTAGGGACGGGCCAGAGTTAGGGTTAGGGTCCGGGTCATGGTTAGGATTAATCAAGGGTTAGGGTTACAGTTAGGGTTACGCTAGGGTTAGCATTAGGGTTAGGGATAGGGCAGGTTTAGGGGTAGGGTTAGGGTCATAGTTAGGGGTAGGGTTAGGGTCATAGTTAGGGTTAGTGTTAGGGTTAGGTTTAGAGTTAGGGTTAGGATGAATGTGAGTGTGAGGGTGAGAGTTAGAAGTAGGGTTAAGGCTAGGGTTCTGTTGAGGGTGAGAGTTAGGGTTAGGGTTAGGGTTGGATTAGGGTTAAGGTTAGGGTCAGAGATAGGCCAGTAATGAAGGTTTAGGGTTAGGGTTAGGTTTTGGGTTAGGGTTAGGATGAATGTGAGGGTGAGGGTGAGGGTGAGAGTTAGGGTTAGGTTGAGGGTTAGAGTTAGGGTTAGGGTTAGGGTGAGGGTGAGGGTTAGGTTAGCATTAGGGTTAGGGGAGAAGGTTAGGATTAGGGGTTAGGGTTATTGTTAGGGTTAGGGTTAGGGTCAGGGTTAGGGTTAGCGTTAGGGTCTGGGTGAGCGTGAGGGTTAGGGTTAGGGTTAGGGCGAGGGTGAGATTTAGGTTAGCATTAGGGTTAGGGTTAGGAGAGAAGGTTAGGGTTAGGGTTAGGTTTAGGGTTATGGTTACGTTTAGGGTTAGGGTTAGGGTTAGGGGTTAGGGTTAGGGTTAAGGTTAGAGTTATGGTAGGGTTATTTTTAGGTTTCGGCTAGGCTAGGGTGAGGGTTAGAGTTAGGGTTAGGGTTAATGTGAGGGTGAGGGTTAGGGTTAGGTTTAGTGTTAGGATGAGGGGTAGGGTTGGGGTTAGGGTTAGGCGTTAGAGTTAGGGTTAGTGTCAGGGTAGGTTTAGGGTTAGGGTTAGGATGAATGTGAGGGTTATGGTTATTGTTAGGTTTAGGGTTAGGGTTATAATTAGGGTTAGGTTTAGAGTTATTGTTAGTGTTAGGTTTAGGGTTATTGTTAGGTTTAGGGTTAGTGTTAGGGTTAAGGTTAGGGTTAGGTTGAGGCTAGGGATAGTGTTAGGTTTAGGGTTACAGTTAGTGTTTTGGCGAAGGTGGGGTTTAGGTTTAAGGTTAGGGTTAGGATTAGGGTTATGTTTAGGTTAAGGTTAGGGTTCGGTTAGGGTTAAGGTTTCAGTTTGGGTTAGGGTCTGGGTCAGCGTGAGGGTTAGGGTTAGGGTGATCGTTTTGGTAAGGTTAGGTGTAAGTTAAGTGTTACTCTTAGTATTAGCGTTAGGCCAGCAATGAAGGTTTAGGGTTAGTGTTAGGGTTAGGGTTAGGATGAGAATGATGGCTAGGTTTAGGGTTACGGTTAGGGTTAGGCTCAGGGTCAGCGTGAGAGTTAGGGTTAAGTTCAGGGTTAGGGTTAGGGTTTGGGTCTCGTTCAGCGTGAGGGTTAGGGTTAGGGTTAGGCTTAGGGTTAGGGTTAGGCTTAGGGTTAGGGTTAGGCCAGCAATGAAGGTTTAGGGTTAGGGTTAGGGTTAGGATGAATGTGAGGATGAGGGTGAGCGTGAGGTTAGGGTTAGGGTTAGTTTTAGGGTTAGGGTTAAGTTTAGGGATAGGCCAGAGTTAGGGTTAGGGTCCGGGTGAGGGTTAGGATTAGGGATAGGCCAGAGTTAGGGTTAGGGTCCGGGTGAGGGTTAGGATTATTCAAGGGTTAGGGTTATGGCTAGGGTTACACTAGGGTTAGCATTAGGGTTAGGGTTAGGGTCAGGGTTAGAGTTAGGGTTAGGATGAATGTGAGGGTGAGGGTGAGGTTGAGAGTTAGGGTTAAGGTTAGGTTGAGGGTTAGAGTTAGTGTTAGGGTTAGGGTGAGGGTGAGGGTGAGGTTTAGGTTAGGGTTAGGGGTTAGGGTTAGGGTTAGTGGTTAGGGTTAAGCTTAGGCTTAGGATCTGGTTCAGCGTGAGTTTTAGGTTTAGGGGTAGGGTTTAGGGTTAGGCTTAGGCTTAGGGTTAGGGTTAGGCTTAGGCTTAGGGTTAGGGTTAGTGTCAGTATTATGGTTAGGCCAGTAATGAAGGGTTAGGATTAGGGTTAGGGTTAGGATTAGGATGAATGTGAGTGTTAGGGTGAGGGTGAGGGTGAGTGTGAGGTTGAGAGTGAGCGTGAGGGTTAGGGTTTGTGTTAGGGTTAATTTTAGGGTTAGTGTTAGGGTTAGGGTTACGTTTAGGGATAGGCCACAGTTAGGGTTAGGGTCCGGGTTAGGGCTAGGATTAATCAAGGGTTAGGGTTACGGTTAGGGTTATGCTTGGGTTAGCATTAGGGTTAGGTTTAGACCAGGTTTATGGTTAGGGTTAGCGTTAGTGTCAGTATTAGGGTTAGGTCAGCAATGAAGGGTTAGGGTTAGGGTTAGGATTAATGTGAGGGTGAGGGTGAGGGTGAGAGTTAGGGTTAGGGTTAGGGTTAGGTTGAGAGTTAGAGTTTGGGTTAGGGTTAGGGTGAGGGTGAGGTTTAGGTTAGGGTTAGGGTTAATGGTTAGGTTAAGGGTAGGGGTTAGGGTTAGTCTTAGGCTTAGGATCTGGTTCTGCATGTGTGTTAGGGTTAGGGTTAGGGTTAGGGAAAGGCTTAGCCTTTGGGTTAGGATGAGTGTTAGGGTTAGGGTTAGGGTCAGTATAAGGGTTAGGACAGCAATGAAGTGTTAGAGTTAGGATTAGGGTTAGGGTTAGGGTTAGGGTTAGGGTTAGGGTTAGGGTTAGGATGAGGGCGAGGTCTAGGGTTAGGTTTAGAGTTACTGTTAGGGTTAGCATTAGGGTTAGGGTTAGGGTTGGGTTAGCGTTAGGGTCTGGGTCAGCGTGAGGGTTAGGTGTAGGATTAGGGTCAGCGTTAGGGTTAGGCCAGCAATGAAGTTTTAGGGTTAGGGTTAAATTTAGGGTCAGAGTTAGGCCAGCAATGAACGTTTAGGGTTAGGGTTAGGGTTAGCATTAGGATGAATTTGAGGGTGAGGGTGAGGGTGAGGGTTAGGTTTAGGGTTAGGGTTAGTTTTAGGGTTAAGGTTAGAGTTAGGGACAGGCCAGAGTTAGTGTTAGGGTCCGGGTCATGGTTAGGATTAATCAAGGGTTAGGGTTACAGTTAGGGTTACGCTAGGGTTAGCATTAGGGTTAAGGATAGGGCAGGTTTAGGGGTAGGGTTAGGGTCATAGTTAGGGTTAATGTTAGGGTTAGGTTTAGAGTTAGAGTTAGGATGAATGTGAGGGTGAGGGTGAGAGTTAGAAGTAGGGTTAAGGCTAGGGTTCTGTTGAGGGTTAGAGTTAGGGTTAGGCTTAGGCTTAGGCTTAGGATCTGGTTCAGCGTGAGTGTTAGGTTTAGGGCTAGGGTTTAGGGTTAGACTTAGGCTTAGGTTTAGGATGAGGGTTATTGTTAGTATCAGTATTAGGGTTAGGTCAGCAATGAAGGGTTAGGGTTCGGGTTCAGGTTAGGGTTAGAATGAATGTGAGGGTGAGGGTGAGAGTGAGCATGAAGGTTATTGTTACGGTTAGGGTTAGGGTTAGTTTTAGGTTTAGGGTTAGGTTTAGGGAAAGGCCAGAGTTAGGGTTAGATCATTACCTGGTTAAGGTGATGATTAATCAAGGGTTAGGGTTACAGTTAGGGTTACGCTAGGGTTAGAATAAGGGTTAGGGTTAGGCCAGGTTTAGGGTTAGGGTTAGGGTCAGGGTTAGGGTTAGGGTTAGGTTTAGGGTTAGGATGAATATGAGGGTGAGGGTGAGGTTGAGAGTTAGGGTTACAGTTAGGGTTAGGGGTTAGGGTTAAGCTTACGCTTAGTATCTGGTTCAGCGTGAGTGTTACATTTAGGCGTAGGGTTTAGGATTAGGATTAGGTTTAGTATTAGGCTTAGGGTTAAGATGAGGTTTAAGGTTATGGTTAGGTTTAGGATGAATGTTAGGGTGAGGGTTAGGGTTAGGGTTATTTTTAGGGTTAGTGCTAGGGTTAGAGTTATGTTTAGGGATAGGCCAGAGTTAGGGTTAGGGTGGGCTTTAGGGTTAGGATTAATCAAGGGGGTCATGGTTAGGGTTACGCTGGGGTTAGCATTAGGGTTAGGTTTAGACTAGGTTTAGGGTTAGGGTTAGGGTTAGGGTTAGGATTAGTGTCAGTATTAGGATTAGGCCAGCAATGAAGGGTTTAGATTAGGGTTAGGTTTGGGATTAGGATGAATGTGAGGGTGAGGGTGAAGGTGAAAGTTAGGGTTAGGGTTAGGGTTAGTTTGAGGGTTAGAGTTAAGTTAGGATGAGGGCGAGGGCTAGGTTAGGTTTAGGGTTAGTTTTAGGTTGAGGGTGAGGTTTATGGTTGGGGTTAGTGTTAGGGTCAGGTTTAGGGTTAGGGCTAGGGTCTGGTTCAGCATGAGTGTTAGGGTTAGGTTTAGGGTTAGTGTTAGGATCTTGGTCAGCGTGAGGGTTTGGCTTAGGTTTAGGGTTAGGGTTAGCGTTAGGCCAGCAATGAAGGGTTAGGGTTAGGGTTAAGGTTAGGTTCAGAGTTAGGCCAGCAATGAACGTTTAGGGTTAGGGTTAGGGTTAGCATCAGGATGAATTTGAGGGTGAGGGTAAGGGTGAGCGTGAGCGTGAGGTTTAGGTTTAGGTTTAGGGTTAGTTTTAGTGTTAAGGTTAGAGTTAGGGATAGGCCAGAGTTAGTGTTAGGGTCCGGGTCATGGCTAGGATTAATCAAGGGTTAGGGTTACAGTTAGGGTTACACTAGGGTTAGCATTATGGTTAGGGTTAGGGCATGTTTAGGGTTAGGGTTAGGGTCATATTTAGGGTTAGTGTTAGGGTTAGGTTTAGATTTAGGGTTAGGATGATTGTGAGGGTGAGGGTGAGGGTGAGAGTTAGGGGTAGGGTTAGGGTTAGGGTTAGGTTGAGGGTTAGAATTAGCGTTAGGGTTAGTGTGAGGGTGAGGGTTAGGTTCAGGGGTTAGGGTTACGGTTAGGGGTTAGGGTTAAGCTTAGGCTTAGGATCTGGTTCAGTGTGAGTGTTATGTTAAGTGGTAAGGTTTAGGGTTAGGCCTAGGCTTAGGGTTAGGATGAGGGTTATGGTTAGTATCATGGTTAGCGTCAATATAAGGGTTAGTGTTAGGGTGAGTTTTACGGTTGGGGTTAGCGTTAGGCATTAGGGTTAGGCGTTAGGGTTAGGGTTAGTGCCAGGGTAGGGTTAGGGTTAGGATGAATGTGAGAGTTAGGGTTATTGTTAGGGTTAGGGTTAGGGTTATTGTTAGGTTTAGGGTTAGTGTTAGTGTTAAGGTTAGGGTTAGGTTGAGGCCAGGGATAGTATTAGGTTTAGGGTTAGGGTTAGGGTTAGGGTTTTGGTGAAGGTGGGGTTTAGGGTTAAGGTTATGTTTAGGGTTAGGGTTATGTTTAGGTTTAGGGTTAGGGTTAGGGTTAGGGTTAAGGTTTCAGTTAGGGTTAGGGTCTGGGTCAGCGTGAGTGTTAGGGTTAAGATTAGGTTTAGGGTCAGGGTTAGGTTTAGGTTTAGGGTCTGGTTCAGCGTGATTGTTACGGTTAGGGTTAGGGTTAGTTTTACGGTTGGGGTTAGGGTTAGGGATTGGCCAGAGTTAGGGTTAGGGTCCGGGTTAGGCTTAGGATTAATGAAGGGTTAGGGTTACGGTTAGGGTTATGCTAGGGTTATTATAAGTGTTAGGGTTAGGCCAGGTTTAGGGTTAGGGTTAGGGTTAGGGTTAGGATTAGGATTAAAGTTAGAGTTAGAGTTAGGATGAATGTGAGGGTGAGGGTGAGGGTGAGAGTTGGGGTTAGGTTTAGGGTTAGGTTGAAGGTTACAGTTAGGCTTAGGGTTAGGGTGAGGGTAAAGGTTAAGTTAGGGTTAGGGTCAGGGTTCGGGTTAGGGTCTGGTTCAGCGTGAGTGGTAGGGTTAGGTTTAGGGTTAGCATTAGCGTCTTGGTCAGTGTGAGGGTTAGGGTTAGTGTTAGGCTTAGGGTTAGCTCAGCAATGAAGGGTTAGGGTTAAGGTTAAGGTCAGGGTCAGATTTAGGCCAGCAATAAAGGTTTAGGGTTAGGGTTAGGGTCAGGTTTAAGGTTAGGGTTAGGGTTAGGGTTAGAGTTAGGGTTAGGATGAATGTGAGGGTGAGGGTGAGGGTGAGAGTTAGGGTTAGGTTTAGGGTTAATCTTAGGTTTAGGGTTAGGTTTAGGTATAGGCCAGAGTTCGGGTTAGGGTCCGGGTTAGGTTTAGGATTAACCAAGGTTTATGGTTACGGTTAGGGTTACGCTAGGGTTTGCATTAGGGTTAGGGTTAGGCCAGGTTTAGGGTTAGGGTTAGGATTAGGATTAAAGTTAGAGTTTGAGTTAGGATGAACGTGAGGGTGAGGATGAGGGTGAGAGTTGGGGTTAGGGTTATGGTTAGGTTGAGGGTTAGAGTTAGGCTTAGGGTTAGGGTTAGGGTTAGCTCAGCAATGAAGGGTTAGGGTTAGGGTTATGGTTAGGGTCAGAGTTAGGTCAGCAATAAAGGTTTAGGGTTAGGGTTAGGGTTAGCGTTAGCATGAATTTGAGGGTGAGGGTGAGGGTGAGCTTGAGGGTTAGGGTTAGGGTTAGGGTTAGAGTTAGGGATAGGTCAGAGTTAGGGTTAGGGTCCGGGTTGGGGTTAGGATTAATCAAGGTTTAGGGTATGGTTAGGGTTACGGTAGGGATAGCATTAGGGTTAGGGTTAGGCCAGGTTTAAGGTTAGGGTTAGAGTCAGGGTTAGGATGAATATGAGGGTGAAGGTGAGTGTGAGGGTGAGAGTTAGGTTTAGGTTTAGGTTGAGGATTAGAGTTAGGGTTAGGGTTAGCGTTAGGGTGTGGGAGAGGGTTAGGTTACAGGTAAGTTCAGGGGTTCGGGTTAGGATTATGGGTTAGGGTTAAGCTTAGGCTTAGGATCTGGTTCAGCGTAAGTGTTAGGTTTAGGGGTAGAGTTTAGGCTTTGGCTTAGGCTTAGGGTTAGGATGAGGGTTAGGGTTAGGATTATGGTTAGCGTCAATATAAGGGTTAGTGTTAGGGTGAGGGTTACGGTTGGGGTTAGCGTTAGGCGTTAGGGTTAGTGTAAGTGTCAGGGTAGGGTTAGGGTTAGGAATAATGTGAGGGTTAGGGTTATTGTTAGGGTTAGGGTTACGGTTATTGTTAGGTTTAGGGTTAGTGTTAGTGTTAAGGTTAGGGTTAGGTTGAGGCCAGGAATAGTATTAGGTTTAGGGTTAGGGTTAGGGTTAGTGTTTTGGTGAAGGTGGGGTTTAGGGTTAAGGTTATGTTTAAGGTTAGGGTTATGTTTAGGTTTAGGGTTAGGGTTAGGGTTAGGGTTAAGGTTTCAGTTAGGGTTAGGGTCTGGGTCAGTGTGAGTGTTAGGGTTAAGATTAGGTTTAGGGTCAGTGTTAGGTTTAGGTTTAGGGTCTGGTTCAGCGTGAGTGTTAGGGTTAGGTTTAGGGTTAGCATTAGGGTCTTGGTCAGCGTGAGGGTCCGGGTTAGGCTTAGGCTTAGGGTTAGGGTCAGGGTTAAGGTTAGGGTCAGAGTTAGGCTAGTAATGAAGGTTTAGGGTAAGGGTTAGGTTTAGGGTTATGATGAATGTGAGGGTGAGGGTGATGGTGAGCATGAGGGTTATTGTTACGGTTAGGGTTAAGGTTAGTTTTAGGGTTGGGTTTAGGGTTATGGATAGGCCAGAGTTAGGGTTATTGTCC
>REGO01000628.1:851752-873259 GCA_010120015.1 Rhombomys opimus
TTAGGGTTAGGTTTAGTGTTAGAGTTAGCATAAGGTTTATGGTTAGGGTTGGGTTAGCGTTAGGGTCTGGGTCAGCGTGAGGTTTAGAGTTAGGGTTAGGGTTAGGGTTAGGGTAAGGGTGAGGGTTATGGTTAGGTCTATTGCTAGGGTGAGGGTGAGGTTAGCGTTGGGGTTAGCGTTAGGGTCAGAGTTAGGGTTAGGGTTAGGGTCTGGTTCAGCGTGAGTGGTAGGGTTAGGTTTAGGGTTAGCGTTAGGTTCTTGGTCAATGTGAGGGTTAGGGTTAGGGTTAGGGTTAGGCCAGCAATGAAAGGTTATGGTTAGGGTTAAGGTTAGGGTCAGAGTTAGGTCAGCAATGAAGGTTTAGTGTTAGGATTAGGGTTAGTGGTAGCATGAATTTGAGGGTGAGGGTGAGGGTGAGCATGAGGGTTAGGGTTAGGGTTAGGGTTAGTTTTAGCGTTAGGGTCTCATTAGGGATAGGCCAGATTTAGGGTTAGGATTAATCAAGGTTTATGGTTATGGTTATGGTTATGCTAGGGTTGGCATTAGGGTTAGGGTTAGGCCAGGTTTATGGTTAGGGTTAGCGTCAGGTTTAGGGTTAGGTTTAGGGTTAGGGTTAGAGTTAGGGTTAGGATGAATGTGAGGGTGATTGTGAGGTTGAGGGTGAGAGTTAGGGTTAGGGTTAGGGTTAGGTTGAGGATTAGAGTTAGGGTTAGGGTTAGGGTGTGTGTGAGGTTTAGGTTACGGTTAGGGTTAGGGGTTAGGTTTTGGGTTAGGGGTTAGGGTTAGGCTTAGGCTTAGGATCTGGTTCAGCATGCGTGTTAGGTTTAGGGGTAGGGTTAGAGTTAGGCTTAGCCTTAGGGTTAGGATGAGGGTTAGGGTTAGGGTTAGGGTTAGTGTCAATATTAGGGTTAGGTCAGCAATGAAGGGTTAGGGTTAGGGTTATGGTTAGGGTTAGGAAGAGGGCAAGGGCTAGGTTTAGGTTTAGGTTTAGTGTTAGGGTTAGCTTTAGGGTTAGGGTGAGGGTGAGGGTTAGGGTTAGCGTTAGGGTCAGTGTGAGGTTTAGTGTTAGGGTTAGTGTCAGGTTTAGGTTTACAGTTATTGTTAGTGTTAGGTTTAGCCTTATGGTAGGGTTAATTTTAGGTTTCGGTTAGGCCAGGGTGAGGGTTAGAGTTAGGGTTACAGTTAGGGTGATGGTGAGGGTAGGGTTAGGATTGGGGTTAGGGTTAGTGGTTAGGGTTAAAGTTAGTGTCATGGTAGGGTTAGGGTTAGGGTTAGGATGAATGTGGGGATTAGGGTTATTTTTAGGATTAGGGTCAGGTTTATAGTTAGTGTTAGGTTTAGGATTATTGTTAGGGTTAGGTTTAGGGTTATTGTTGGGTTTAGGGTTAGTGTTAGGTTAAGGTTAGGGTTAGGTTGAGGCCAGGGAAAGTGTTAGGTTTAGGTTTAGGGTTAGGGTTAGCTTTTTGGTGAAGGTGGGGTTCAGGGTTAGGTTTAGGCTTAGGGTTGGGGTTATTTTTAGGTTTAGGGTTAGGGTTAGCTTTTTGGTGAAGGTGGGGTTCAGGGTTAGGTTTAGGCTTAGGGTTGGGGTTATTTTTAGGTTTAGGGTTAGGGTTACGGTTAGGGTTAGGGGTTAGGGTTAGGGTTAGGGCTTATGGTTAAGCTTATCCGTAGGATCTGGTTCAGCGTGAGTGTTAGGTTTAGGGGTAGGATTTAGGGTTAGGCTTAAGCTTAGGCTTAGGCTTAGGGTTAGGATGAGGGTTAGTGTTAGGGTTAGGTTTAAGGTTAGGGTCAGAGTTAGGCCAGTAACAAAGGTTTAGGGTTAGGGTCAGGGTTAGGATGAATGTGAGGGTGAGGGTGAGCGTGACGGTTATTGTTATATTTAGGTTTAGGGTTAGGTTTAGGGATACGCCAGAGTTAGGGTTAGGGTCCAGGTTAGGGTTAGGATTAATCAAGGGTTAGGGTTACGGTTAGGGTTACACTAGGGTTAGCATAAGGGTTAGGTTTAGACCAGGTTTAGTGTTAGGGTTAGGGTCAGGTTTAGGGATAGGGTTGGGGTTAGGGTTAGGGTTAAAATAAGGTTTAGGGTTAGGGTTAGGATGTATGTGAGGGTGAGGGTTAGGGTTAGGGTTAGGGTTATTTTTAGGGTTAGTGTTAGGGTTAAGGTTAAGTTTAGGGATAGGCCAGAGTTATGGTTAGGGTGGTGTTCAGGTTTAGGATTAATCAAGGGTTAGGGTCATGGTTATGGTTACACTGTGGTTAGCATTAGGGTAAGGGTTAGACCAGGTTTAGGGTTAGGGTTAGGGTAGGGTTAGGATTAGTGTCAGTATTAGGGTTAGGCCAGCAATGAAGGGTTTGGATTAGGGTTAGGGTTAGGATTAGGATGAATGTGACAGTGAGAGTGAAAGTTAGGGTTAGGGTTAGGGTTAGGTTTAGAGTTAGTTTTAGGGTTAAGGTTAGAGTTAGGGATAGGTCAGAGTTAGCGTTAGGGTCCTGGTAATGGTTAGGATTAATCAAGGGTTAGGGTTACAGTTAGGGTTACGCTATAGTTAGCATTAGGGTTAGAGATAGGGCAGGTTTATGATTAAGGTTAGGGTCATAGTTAGGGTTAGGTTTAGAGTTAGGGTTAGGATGAATATTAGGGTGAGGGTGAGGGTGAGAGTTAGGGGTAGGGTTAGGGTTAGGTTGAGGGTTAGAGTTAGGTTTAGGTTTAGGGTTCGGTTGAGGGTTAGGTTAGGGTTAGGTTCAGGGGTTAGGGTTAGGGGTTAGAGCTTAGGCTTAGGATATGGTTCAGCGTGAGTATTAGGTTTACTGGTAGGGTTAAGGGTTAGGCTTAGGCTTAAGCTTAGGGTTAGGATGAGGGTTAGGGTAAGGGTTAGTGTCAGTATTAGGGTTAGGTCAGCAATGAAGGGTTCGGGTTCGGGTTAGAGTTAGGAAGAGGGCAAGGGCAAGGGTTAGTTTTAGGGTTAGTGTTAGGATTAGCATTAGGGTTAGGGTGAGGGTTAGGGTTAGCGTTAGGGTGAGGGTGAGGGTTACGGTTAGTTTTAGGGGTAAGGTTAGGGTTAGGCTTAGGCTTAGGGTTAGGATGAGGGTTAGGTTTAGGGTTAGGGTTATGGTAGGCTTAGGGTCTGGTCAGGGTCAGGGTTAGGGTTAAGGTTAGGGTTATTGTAGGGTTAGTTTTAGGTTTCGGCTAGGCTAGGGTGAGGGTTAGAGTTAGTGTTAGGGTTAGGGTGAGGGTGAGGGTTAGGGTTAGGGTTAGGCGTTAGGGTTTGGGTTAATGTCAGGGTACTGTTAGGTTTAGGGTTAGGATGAATGTGAGGGTTAGGGTTATTGTTAGGGTTAGGGTTAAGTTTAGGGTTATAGTTAGGGTTAGGTTTAGGGTTATTGTTAGGTTTAGGGTTAGTGTTAGGGTTAAGGTTAGGGTTAGGTTGAGGCCAGGGATTGTGTTAGGTTTAGGGTTAGGGTTAGCATTTTGGTGAAGGTGGGGTTTAAGGTTAGGGTTAGGTTTAGGGTTAGGGTTATGTTTACGTTTAGGGTTAAGGTTAGGGTTAGGGTTAGGGTGATCATTTTGGTGAGGGTTAGGTTTAGGGTTAGGTTAAGGGTTACTGTTAGTATTAGCCTTAGGCCAGCAATGAAGGTGTAGGGTTAGTGTTAGGGTTAGGGTTAGGATGAGGGTGATGGCTAGGTTTATGTTTACAGTTAGGGTTAGGCTCTGGGTCAGCGTGAGAGTTAGGGTTAGGATCAGGGTCAGGGTCAGGGTTAGGGTTAGGGTTAGGGTCTGGTTTAGCGTGACTGTTAGGGTTAGTTTTAGGGTTAGCGTTAGGGTCTTGGTTTTTGTGAGGTTTAGAGTTAGGCTTAGGCTTAAGGTTAGGGTTAGGGTTAGGGTTAGGGTTAAGTTTAGGGTCAGAGTTATGCCAGTAATGAAGGTTTAGTGTTAGTGTTAGGGTTTGGGTTAGGGTTAGGATGAATGTGACGGTGAGAGTGAGGGTGAGGGTGAGGGTGAGGGTGAGAGTTAGGGTTAGGGTTTGGTTGAGGGTTAGAGTTAGGGTTAGGGTTTGGTTGAGGGTTAGAGTTAGGGTTAGGGTTAGGGTGAGGGTGAGGGTTAGGTTGGCGTTAGGGTTAGGGTTAGAGTCAGGGTTAGGGTTAGCGTTAGGGTCTGGGTCAGCCTGAGGGTTAGGGTTATGTTTAGGGTTAGGGTTAGGTTTAGGGTTAGGATTACGGTTACGGTTAGGGTTACGTTTAGTGTTAGGGTTAGGGTTAGGGTTAGGGTTAGGGTAGGGTTATTTTTAGGTTTCGGATAGGCTAGGGTGAGGGTTAGAGTTAGGGTTAGGGTTCGGGTGAGGGTTAGTGTTAGGGTTAACGTTAGGGTGAGGGTGGGGATTAGGGTTAGGGTTAGGGGTTAGGGTTAGGGTTAGTGTCAAGGTTAGGGTTAGGGTTAGGGTCAGGATGAATGTGAGGGTTAGGGTTATTTTTAGGTTTATTGTTAGGGTTATAATTAGGGTTAGGTTTAGGGTTATTGTTAGGGTTAAGTTTAGGATTATTGTTAGGTTTAGGTTTAGTGTTAGGGTTAAGGTTAGGGTTAGATTGAGGCTAGGGATAGTGTTAGGTTTAGGGTTAGGTTTAACATTTTGGTGAAGGAGGGGTTTACGGTTATGATTAGGGTTAGGGTTAAGGTTATGTTTAGATTTAGGGTTAGGGTTAGGGTTAGGGTTAGGGTTGTGGTTTCAGTTTGGGTTAGGGTCTGGTTCCACGTGAGGGTTAGGGTTAAGGTTCAGGTTAGGGTTAGGGTGAACTTTTTGGTGAGGGTTATGGTTAGGTGTAAGTTAAAGGTTACTGTTAGTATTAGCAGTAGGCCAGCAATGAAGGTTTAGGGTTAGTGTTAGGGTTAGGATTAGGGTGATGGCTAGGTTTAGGGTTATGGTTAGGGTTAGGCTCAGGGTCAGCGTTAGAGTTAGGTTTAAGTTCAGTGTTAGGGTTACATTTAGGGTCTCGTTCAGCCTGAGTGTTAGGGTTAGGTTTATGGTTAGTGTTAGGGTCTTGTTCAGCGTGATGGTTAGGGTTAGGGTTAGGGTTAGGGTTAGGGTTAGGGTTAGGGTTAGGCAAGCAATGACGGTTACGGTTAAGGTTAAGGTTAGGGTCAGAGTTAGGCCAGCAATGAAGGTTTAAGGTTAGGGTTAGGGTTAGGATGAATGTGAGGGTGAGGTTGAGGGTGAGCATGAGGGTTAGAGTTAGGGTTAGTTTTAGGGTTAGGGTTAAGTTTAGAGATAGGCCAGAGTTAGGGTTAGGGTCCGGGTTAGGGTTAGAATTAATCAAGGGTTAGGGTTACGGTTAGGGTTACACTAGGGTTAGCATTAGGGTTAGGGTTAGGGTTAGGGTCAGGGTTAGGGTTAGGGTTAGGGTTAGGGTTAGTGTCACTATTAAGGTTAGGCAAGCAATGAAGGGTTAATGTTAGGGTTAGGATGAATGTGAGTATTAGGGTGAGGTTGAGCGTGAGGGTGAGGTTGAGGGTGAGGGTTAGGGTTAAGGTTAGGTTTAGGGTTAGTGTTAGGGTTTGGGTTACATTTACGGATAGGCCACAGTTAGGGTTAGGTTCCTGGTTAGGGTACGGGTTAGGGTTAGGATTAATCAAGGGTTAGGGTTACACTAGGGTTAGCATTAGGGTTAGGGTTAGACCAGGTTTATGGTTAGGGTTAGGGTTAGGGTTAGGGTTAGGGTTAGGGTTAGGGTTAGGGTTAGGGTTAGGGTTAGGGTTAGGGTTAGTGTCAGTATTAGGGTTAGGCCAGCAATGAAGGGTTAGGGTTAGGGTTAGGGTTAGGATTAATGTGAGGGTGAGGGTGAGGGTAAGCATGAGGGTTAGGGTTGGGGTTAGTGTTAGGGTTAGGGTTAGGGTTAGTTTTAGGGTTAGGGTGATAGTTAGGGATAGGCCAGACTTAGTTTTTGGGTCCGGGTCATGGTTAGGATTAATCAAAGGTTAGGGTTACACTAGGGTTAGCATTAGGGTTAGGGTTAGGGCAAGTTTAGGGTTAGGTTAGGGTCATAGTTAGGGTTAGTTGTTAGGGCTAGGTTTAGAGTTAGGGTTAGGATGAATGTGAGGGTGAGGGTGAGAGTAAGGGTTAGGGCTAGTGTTAGGGTTGGGTTGAGGGTTAGAGTTAGGTTTAGGGTTAGGGGTTAGGGTTAAGCTTACGCTTAGGATCTGGTTCAGCGTGAGTGTTAGGTTTAGGGGCAGGGTTTAGGGTTAGGCTTAGTCTTAGGCTTAGGGTTAGAATGAGGGTTAGGGTTAGGATTATGGTTAGTGTCAATATTAGGGTTAGTGTTAGGGTTAGGTTTAGGGTTAGGAAGAGGGCAAGGACTAGTGTTAGGTTTAGGTTTTGTGTTAGGGTTAGCGTTAGGGTCTGGGTCAGCCTGAGGGTTAGGGTTGGGGTTAGGTTTAGGGTTAGGGTTAGGGTCAGGGTGAGGGCGAGGGTTAGGGTTAGGTTTAGGGTTAACGTTAGGTTGAGGGTGAGGGTGAGGGTTAGTGTTTGGTTTAGGGGTAGGTTTGGGTTAGGCTTAGTCTTAGGTTTAGGATAAATGTTAGGGTTAGGGTTAGTGTCAGTATTAGGGTTAGGCCAGAAATGAAGGGTTAGTGTTATGGTTATGTTTAGGGTTAGGTGAGGGCGAGGGCTAGGGTTCGGTTTAGGGTTAGTGTTAGCGTTTGTGTTAGGGTTAGTGTTAGGGTTACGGTTAGCGTTATGGTCTGGGTCAGCGTGAGGGTTAGGGTTAAGGTTAGGTTTAGGGTTAGTGTTAGGTTTAGGGTTAGGGTTAGGGTTTGGGTTAGGGTTAGGGTTAGGGTCTGTGTCAGGGTCAGGTTTAGGATTAGGGTTAGGGTCATGGTAGTGTTTGTTTTAGGTTTGGGTTAGGCCAGGGTGAGGGTATAGTTAGGCTTAGGATTAGGGTGAGGGTGAGGGTTAGGGTTAGGGTTAACGTTAGTGTGAGGGTGTGGGTTAGGGTTAGGGTTAGGGGTTAGGGGTTAGGGAAAGTGTCAAGGTTAAGGTTAGGGTTAGGGTTAGGATGAATGTGAGGGTTAGGGTTATTGTTAGGATTAGCTTTAGGGTTATTGTTAGGTTTAGGGTTAGTGTTAGGGTTAAGGTTAGTGTTAGGCTGAGGCCAGGGATAGGGTTAGGGTTAGAGTTAATGTTAGCATTTTGGTGAAGTTGGGATTTAGGGTTAGGGTTATGTTTAGGTTTAGGGTTAGGGTTAGGGCTAAAGTTTCAGTTAGGGTTAGGGTCTGGGTCAGCGTGACGGTTAGGGTTAAAATTAGGTTTAGGTTTAGGGTGATTGTTTTGGTGAGGGTTAGGATTAGGGTTAGGTTAAGGGTTACTGTTAGTATTAGTGTTAGGCCAACAATGAAGGTTTAGGGTTATTGTTAGTGTTACGGTTAGGATGAGGGTGATGGCTAGGTTTAGGTTACGGTTAGGGTTAGTCTCTGGGTCAGTGTGAGTGTTAGGGTTAGGGTCAGGGTTAGGGTCAGGGTTAGGGTTAGGGTTAGGGTCTGGTTCAGTGTGAGTGTTAGGGTTAGGTTTTGGGTTAGCGTTAGGGTCCTGGTCAGCGTGACCGTTAAGGTTAGGTTTAGGCTTAGGGTTAGGGTTAGGGTTAGTGTTAGGCCAGCAATGAAAGGTTATTTTTAGGGTTACGGTTAGGGTTAGGGTTAGGGTCAGGTTTAGGGTGAGGGTTAGGGTCAGAATTATGGTTAGGGTTAGGGTTAGAGTTAGGGTTAGGATGAATGTGAGGTTGAGGGTGAGGGTGAGAGTTAGAGTTAGGGTTACTTTGAGGGTTAGAGTTAGGGTTAGGGTTAGGGTTAATGTTAGAGTCAGTGTTAGGCTAGTAATGAAGGTTTAGCTTAAAGGTTAGGTTTAGGATGAATGTGAGGGTGAGGGTGAGGGTGAGGGTGAGTGTGAGGGTTATTGTTAGGGTTAGGGTTAGGGTTAGATTTAGGGTTAAGGTTAGGTTTAGGGATAGGCCAAAGTTAGGGTTAGGGTTCGGGTTAGGGTTAGGATTAATCAAGGGTTAGGGTTATGGTTAGGGTTAGGCTAGGGTTAGCATTAGGGTTAGCGTTAGACCAGGTTTAGGGTTAGGGTTAGGGTCAGGTTTAGGGATAGGGTTAGGGTTAGGGTTAGTGTCAGTATTAGGTTTAGGCCAGCAATGAAGGGTTAGGGTTAGGGTTAGGATTAATGTGAGGGTGAGTGTGAGGGTGAGAGTTAGGGTTAGAGTTACATTGAGGGTTAGAGTTAGAGTTAGGGTTAGGGTGAGGGTTATGTTATTGTTACGGTTAGGGGTTTGGTTTAGGGGTAGGGGTTAGGGTTAGTCTTAGGCTTAGGATCTGGTTCAGCATGAGTTTTAGGTTTAGGGGTAGGGTTAGGTTTAGGATGAGGGCGAGGGCTAGGGTTAGGTTTAGGGTTTGTGTTAGGGTTAGCATTAGGGTTAGGGTTAGGGTTAGGTTAGCATTAGGGTCTGGGTCAGCATGAGGTTAGAGTTAGGATTAGGGTTAGGGTAAGGGTGAGGCTTAGGGTTAGGGTTAGTGTTAGCTTGAGGGTGAGGATCATGGTTGGGGTTAGTGTTAGGTTCACGGTTAGTGTTAGGGCTAGGGTCTGGTTTAGCATGAGTTTTAGGTTTAGGGGTAGGGTTAGGGTTAGGATGAGGGTGAGGCCCAGGGTTAGGGTTAGGGTTTGTGTTAGGGTTAGCATTAGGTTTAGGGTTAGGGTTGGATTAGCGTTTGGGTCTGCGTCAGCATGAAGTTTAGAGTTAGGATTAGGGTTAGGGTGAGGGTGAGGCTTATGGTTGGGGTTAGTGTTAGGGTCAGGGTTAGGGTTAGTCCTAGGGTCTGGTTCAGCATGAGTGTTAGGGTTAGGTTTAGGGTTAGCGTTAGGTCTTGGTCAGCGTTAGGGTTAGGGTTAGGCTTAGGGTTAGGGTTAGGGTTAAGGTTAGGCCAGCAATGAAGGGTTAGGGTTAGGTTTAAGGTTAGGGTCAGAGTTAGGCCAGCAATGAAGGTTTAGGGTTAGGGTTAGGGTTAGGGTTAAGGTTAGGGTTAGGGTTAGGGTTAGGGTTAGGGTTAGGGTCTGGGTCAGGGTCAGGGTCAGGGTTAGGGTTAGGGTTAGGGAAAGTTTTATGGTAGGTTTAGTTTTAGGTTTCGGGCTAGGCCAGGGTGAGGGTTAGGGTGATGGTGAGGGTTAGTTTTAGTGTTAGGGTTAGGGTTAAGGTTTCAGTTAGGGTTAGGGTCTGGGTCAGCGAGAGGGTTATGGTTAAGGTTAGGAGTAGGGTTAGGGTGATTATTTTGGTGAGGGTTAGGGTTAGGGTTAGGTTATGGGTTACTGTTAGTATTAGCGCTAGGCCAGCAATGAAGTGTTAGGGTTATTGTTAGTGTTAGGGTTAGGTTTAGGGTTAGGGTTAGTTTTTGGATGAGGTGACAGGTAGGTTTAGGGGTAGGGTTATCATTAGGCTCTGGAAACGCATGAGAGTTAGGGTTAGGGTCAGGGTTTGGGTTAGGGTTAGGCTCTGGTTCAGCGTGAGTGTTTCTGTGCTCTACAGTTCGAGATATCACTTTTCAGTTTTCCTGTAAATGTAATTGTGCACGCGACACGTATGTGTTTTAGTTTACAACACATTGCTTTGCCTTTAGGTTCTTTCGTTGAATTGTTGTTTCTGCACTGTACAGTGCAAGGTATCACTTTTCAGTTTTCCTGTATACCTAATTGAGCGAGCAACACACATGTGATTTAGTTTGTGTTCTTAGGTTGAAAACTTGTTTCTGTGCTCTACATTGTGAGATATCACTTTTCAGGTTTCCTGTAAACCTAATTGCTTGGGCGACACATATGTGTTTTAGTTTACAACGTTGTGCTTTGCGTTTCTGTTCTTTCGTTGGAAACTTGTTTCTGTGCTGTACAGTGGGAGATATCACTTTTCAGTTTTCCTGTATTCCTAATTGAGCGGGCGACAAGTATGGAATTAGTTTACAATGTTGGGCTTTGCATTTCTGTTCTTTTGTTGGAAACTTGTTTCTGTGCTGTAGAGTGCGATATATCACTTTTCAGTTTTCCTGTTATCCTAATTGAGCAGTCGACACATGTGAATTAGTTTACAATGTTGTGCTTTGCGTTTCTGTTCTTTAGTTGGAAAATTGTTTCTGTGCTGTAGAGTGCGATATACCACTATTCAGTTTTTCTGTTATCCTAATTGAGCTGGGGACACATTTGTTAATTAGTTTACAATGTTCTGCTTTGCGTTTCTGTTCTTTCGTTGGAAACTTGTTTCTGTGCTGGACAATGCAAGATATCACTTTTCAGTTTTTCTGTATTCCTAATAGAGTGATCAACACACATGCGACTTAGTTTACGACGTTGCGCTTTGCGTTTCTGTTCTTTTGTTGGAAACTTGTTTCTCTGCTCTACAGTGCGATAGATCACTTTTCAGTTTTCCTGTAAATCTAATTGTGCTGGTGACACATATATGTTTTAGTTTACAACGCTATGCTTTGCCTTTCTGTTCTTTCGTTGAAATCTTTTTTCTGTGCTGTAGAATGCGATATATCACTTTTCAGTTTTCCTGTAAACCTAATTGAGCGGGCGACATGTATGTGATTTAGTTTACAAATTAGTGCTTTGCCTTTCTATTCTTTCATTGGAAACTTGTTTCTGTGCAGTACAGTGTGAGATATCACTTTTCAGTTTTCCTGTATTCCTAATTGTGTGAGCGACACACATGTGATTTAGTTTACAACGTTGTGCTTTGCGTTTCTGTTTTTTTGTTGGAAACTTGTTTCTGTGCTGTAGAGTGAGATATAAACTATTCAGTTTTCCTGTTATCCTAATTGAGTGGGCAACATGTATGTGAATTAGTTTACAATCTTGTGCTTTGCGTTTCTGTTCTTTCGTTGGAAACTTGTTTTTGTGCTGCACAGTGTGATATATTACTTTTCAGTTTTCCTGTATTCCTAATTGAGCGAGCGACACACATGTGATTTAGTTTACAAGGTAGTACTTTTCATTTCTGTTCTTTCGTTGGAAACTTGTTTCTGTGCTGTACAGTGCGAGATATCAGTTTTCAGTTTTCATGTATTCCTAATTGAGCGAGTGACACAAATGTGATTTAATTTACAAGTTAGTGCTTTGCGTTTCTGTTCTTTTGTTGGAAACTTGTTTCTGTGCTGTAGAATGCGATATATCACTTTTCAGTTTTCCTGTAAACCTAATTGAGTGGGCGACACATATATGATTTAGTTTACAAATTAGTGCTTTGCCTTTCTATTCTTTCATTGGTAACTTGTTTCTGTGCAGTACTGTGTGAGATATCACTTTTCAGTTTTCCTGTATTCCTAATTGTGTGAGCGACACACATGTGATTTAGTTTGCAAGGTAGTGCTTTGCGTTTCTCTTCTTTTGTTGGAAACTTGTTTTGTGCTGTAGTGTGCGATATATCACTTTTCAGTTTTCCTGTTATCCTAATTGAGCGAACGACACACATGTGATATAGTTTACAACATTGCACTCTTCATTTCTGTTCTTTTGTTGGAAACTTGTTTCTGTGCTCTACAGTGCGAGATATCACTTTTTAGGTTTCCTGTAAATCTAATTGTGTGGGGACGCATATGTGTTTTAGTTTACAACGTTGTGCTTTGCGTTTCTGTTCTTTTGTTGGAAAGTTATTTCTGTGCTGTACAGTGTGATATATCACTTTTCAGTTTTCCTGTATTCCTAATTGAGCAAGCGACACACTTGCGATTTAGTTCACAACTTAGTGCTTTGCATTTCTGTCCTTTCGTTGGAAACTTGTTTCTGTGCTTTACAGAGTGATATATCACTTTTCAGTTTTCCTAATTGAGTGGGCGACATGTATGTGAATTAGTTTACAATGTTGTGCCTGACGTTTCTGTTCTTTTGTTGGAAATTTGTTTCTCCACTGTAGAGTGGGATATATCACTTTTCAGTTTTCCTAATTGACCTGGAGACACGTATGTGAATTATTTTACAACTTAGTGCTATGTGTTTCTGTCCTTTCGTTGGAAACTTGTTTCTGTGCTGTAGAGTGCGAGATATCACTTTTAAGTTTTCCTATTATCCCAATTAAGTGGGCAAAACGTATGTCAATTAGTTTACAACGTTGTGCGTTGCATTTCTGTTCTTTCGTTTGAAACTTGTTTCTGTGCTCCACAGTGTGATATATCACTTTTCAGTTTTCCTGTAAATGTAATTGTGTGGGTGACACACATGTGATTTAGTTTACAATGTTGTAATTTGCCTTTAGGTTCTTTCATTGAAATCTTGTTTCTGTGCTGTACTGTGGAGATATCCCTTTTCAGTTTTCTTGAAAACCTAATTGAGCGGGTAACACGTATGTGATGTAGTTTACAACGTAGTGCTTTGTGTTTCTGTTCTTTTGTTGGGGACTTGTTTCTCTGCTGTACTGTGCAAGATAGGACTTTTCAGTTTTAGTGTTAGCGTTATGATGAATTTGAGGGTGAGGGTGAGCGTGAGGTTTAGGGTTACGGTTAGGTAGAGGGTTAGAGTTAGTGTTAGGGTGAGGTTGTGGGTTAGGTTAGGGTCAGGGGTTAGGGTTAGGGTTAGAGGTTAGGGTTAGGCTTAAGCTTAGCATCTGTTTTAGCGTGAGAGTTAGTTTTAGGGGTAGGGTTAAGGGTTAGGCTTAGGCTTAGGGTTATAATGAGGGTTATTGTTAGCGTTAGTGTCAGTATTAAGGTTAGGTCAGCAATGAAGGGTTAGGGTTGGGGTTAGGGTTCGGGTTAGAAAAAGGGCAAGCCCTAGGGTTAGGGTTAGGGTTAGTGTTAGGGTTAGGGTTACGTTTAGTGATAGGCCAAAGTTAGGGTTAGGGTCCAGGTTATGGTCCGGGTTAGGGTTAGGATTAGTCAAGGGTTAGGGTACGGTTAGAGTTACGCTAGGGTTAGAATTAGGGTTAAGTTTAGGCCAGGTTTAAGGTTAGGGTTAGGGTTAGAGTTAGTGTTAGGATGAATGTGAGGGTGAGGGTGAGGGTGAGGGTGAGGGTTAGGTTGAGGGTTAGAGTTAGGGTTAGGAATAGGGTGAGACTAAGGCTTAGGGTTAGGGTTAGTGTTAGGTTGAGGGTGAGGGTTATGGTTGGGGTTATTGTTAGGGTCAGGGTTAGGGTTAGGGCTAGGTTCTGGATCAGCATGAGTGTTAGGTTTAGGTTTAGGGTTAGCGTTAGGGTCTTGGTCAGCGTGAGGGTTAAGCTTATGGTTAGGGTCAGGGTTAGGGTTAGGGTTAGGGTTAGGGTCAGGGTTAGGGTCAGCACAGAAACAAGTTACCATCAAAAGAATAGAAAGGCAAAGCAGTACATTGTAAACTAAATCACATGTGTTTCCCTCGCTGAATTAGTAATACAGGAAAACTGAAAAGTGATATATCACACTCTGCAGCACAGAAACAAGTTTCCAATGAACGAACAGAAACACAAAGCACAAGATTGTAAACTAATTCACATACATGTTGTCCACTCAATTAGGATAACAGGAAAACCGAAAACTGATATATCGCACTCTACAGCACAGAAACAAGTTACCATCAAAAGAATAGAAACTTAAAGCACTACGTTGCGAGTAAATCACATGTATGTAACCCGCTCAATTGGGAATTCAGGAAAACTGAAAAGTGATATCTCACAGTGTACAGCACAGAAACAAATTTCCAACGTAAAAACAGAAACGCAGAGCACTACGTTGTAAGAGAATTCACATGTGTGTCGCTCGCTCAATTAGGAATACTGGAAAACTGAAAAGTGATATATCGCACTCTACAGCACAGAAACATGTTTCCAACAACAGAACAGAAACACAAAGCAGAATGTTTGAAACTAAATCACATGTGTGCCCCTCGCTCAATTAGGAATACAGGAAAACTGAAAAGTGATAGCTCACACTATACCACACAGAAACAAGTTTCCAACCAAAGAAGAGAAAGGCAAAGCACTACATTGTAACCTAAATCACATGAGTGACGCTCACTCAATTAGGTATAAAGGAAAACTGAAAAGTTATATCTCACAGTGTACAGCACAGAAACAAGTTTCCAACGTAAAAACAGAAATGCAAAGCACAAAGTTGTAAACAAATTCACATACGTGTAGCCCGTTCCTTTAGGATAACAGGAAAACTGAAAAGTGATATAGTGCACTCTACAGCACAGAAACAAGTTACCATGAAAAGAACAGAAATGCAAAGAACTACGTTGTGAACTAAATCACATGTGTGTCACTCGCTCAATTAGGAATACAGGAAAACTGAAAAGTGATATCTTACACTATATGGCACAGAAACAAGTTTGCAACGCAAGAAGAGAAACACAAAGCACTACTGAAAAGTGACCCTAGCCCTAACCCTAAACTTAGCCCTAACCCTAACCCTAACCCTAACCCTAACCCTAACCCTAACCCTAACCCTAACCCTAACCCTAACGCTAACCCTGATCTTAACCTTAACAATAAACCTAACCCTAGGCTTAGCCCTCATCCTAACCCTAACCCTAGGCCTAGCCCGAACAATAACCCTAGCCTTAGAACTAACCCTACCCCTAAACTTAACCCTAGCCCTAACCCTAAACTTAGCCTTAGCCTTAGCGCTAAACCTAACACTAACCGTAATCCTAACCCTAACCCTAGACCTAGCCCAATACCTAATGCTAATACTAACCCTAGCCCTATCCCTAACATTAAACCTATCCCTAACCCTTACCCTAGGCATAAACCCAAACCTAGACCTAGCCCTAACCCTAACCCTAGCCCTAGCTTTAACATTAACCCTAGCCCTAACCCTAGACCTAGGCCTACCCCTAGCCCTAGCCCTAGCCCTAGCCCTAGCCCTAGCCCTAGCCGTAGCCCAGGCCCTAAACCTAAAACTACCCCAAACCTTAACCCTAGCCCTAGACCTATTCCTAACCCTAGCCTTAACCATAACCCTAACCTAAACCTAACCCAGGCACTAACCCTGACCTTAGCCCTAGCCCTAACCCTAGCCATAACCCTAACCGAGACATAATACTAACCCTAGCCCTAACCCTAGCATTAGACATAACCCTAGCCCTAACCTTAACATTAACCCTAGCCCTAACCCTAACCCTAGCCCTAGCCCTAATCCTAAACCTAGCCTTAGACCACACCCTAACCCTAACATTAACCCTAGCCTTAGCTCTAACCTGAAACCTAGACCTAAACCTAGCCGTAACACTAGCCCTAACCCTAACCCTAAACCTAACCATAGCCCGAGCCCTAAACACAACCCTAAACCTAAACCTAACCCTAACGCTAGCCCTAACCCTAACCCTAAACCTATCCCTAACCATAGCCCCACACCTTACCTTAACCTGAACCCTAGGCCTAACCCTAACCCTAGCCGCAGACCTAAACCTAGCCCTAGACCTAACCGTAGCCCTAGCTGCAACCCTAACCCTAGCATTAGCCCACACCTTAGTCCTAACCTTAACCTTAGCCCAAGCCCTAAACCTAACCCTGAAACTAAACCTAACCCTAACCCTAACCCTAACCTTAGCCTTAGGCTTAACCCTAGCCCTAACCCTAAACCTAGCCCTAGCCCAAGACCTAATGCTAACACTAACCCTATCCCTATTCCTAACCCTAACCGTAGCCCTAACTCTAACCCTAGACTTAGACCTACCCCTAGCCCTAAAGTTAACCCTAGCCCTAACCCTAACCATAACTCTAAACATAGCCCTAGCCCTGACCCTAACCCTAGCCTTAGCCCAAACCCTAGCCCTAAACTTAACTCTATCCTTAGACTTAAGCCTAACACTACCCCTAACCCCTAGACCTAGGGCGACCCCTAGCCCTAGCACTAGCCCTAGCCCTAACCCTAACCCTAGCCCTTACCTTAACCCTAGCCCTAGACCTAACCCTAAACCTAACCCTAGCCCTAAACCTGACCCTAGCCCTAATCCTAGCCCTAGCGATAACCCTAACACTAGCCTTAGATCTAACCCTAGCCCTCGCCATAAACGTAGCCCTAGCACTAACCCTAGCCTTAACACTAACACTAACCCTAGACCTAAACAAAAACCTAAACCTAACCCTGAACCCTAGCCCTAACCCTTACCCGAGCCCTAGGCCTTACCCTAACCCTAGCCCTAAACCTAACCCTAGCCCTAACCCTAACTCTAGCCCTAGCCCTAAACCTAACTCTAGCCCTAGCACTAACCCTTACCCTAGCCCCAACACTAAACCTAACCCTAAACCGACCCTAACCCTAACAATAAACTTAACCCTAGTCCTAGCCCTCATCCTAAACCTAACCCTAGCCTTAGACCTAAACCTAGACCTAACCCTAACCCTAGCCCTAGCAATAACACTAACCCTAAACCTAACCCTAACCCTAGCCCTAGCCTTAACCCTAACCATAACCCAAACGCTAACCCTAACCCTAGCCCTAACCCTGACACTAGCCCTAATCCTAACCCTAAACCTAACCCTAACCCTAAACCTAGACATAACCCTAACCCTAGCCCTAGCCCTAACCCTAACCCTAAACTTAACCCTAGCGCTAATGCTAACCTTGGCCTTAGCCCTAACCCTAATACTAAACCTAACCCTGAAATGCTAATGCTAACCCTATACCTATCCCTAAACCTAACCCTATCCCTACCCCTAGCCCTAAACCTAACCCTAAACCTAACCGTAGACATAACTCTAGCCCTAGCCCTAGGCCTAACCCGAACCCTAGACTTAGACCTAACCCTAGCAATAACCCTAACCTTAGCCCAAGCCCTAAACCTTACCCTAGCCCTAACCATAACCTTAACCCTGACCCTAACCCTAACAATACACCTAACCCTAGCCTTAGCCCTCATCCTAACCCTAACCCTAGCCCTAGCCCTAACCCTAACCCTAGCCTTAGACCTAACCCTAGCACAAAGCCCAACCCTAACCCTAAACCTAACCCTAACCATAACCCTTTACCTAACCCTAACCCTAACCCTAACCCTAACCCTAACCCTAACACTATCCCTAACCGTAAACCTAACCCTATCCCTAGCCCTACCCCTACCCCTAACCCTAACCCTAGCCCTAGCCCTAACCCTAACCCTAACGCTAGCCCTAAACTTAGCCCTAAACCTAACCTTAGACTTAGACATAGACCTAACCATAGCGATAAACATGAACTTTGCCCTAACCCTAACCCTAGTTTTAGACCTAACCCTAGCCCTAACACTTAACCTAGCCCTAGCCCTAAACCTAAACTTAGCCCTAACCCTAACCAAACCCTAGTTTTAGACCTAACCATTTACCTAACCCTAAACCTAGCCCTAGCCCTAAACCTAGCCTTAGACCTAACCCTAGCCCTAGCCCTAACACTAACCCTAACCCTAACCCTAAACCTAACCCTAGCCCTAAACCTAACCCTAACCCTAACCCTAATCCTAAACTTAGCCCTAACCAGAATTGTAAATCTAAACCTAGTCCTGACCCTAACCTTAGCCCTAGCCCTAACCCTAAACCTAACCATAGCCCTTACCCTAAAAATACACCTAACCCTAGCCTTAGCCCAAACCCCAACCCTAACCCTAACCCTAAGCCTAGCTCTAACCCTAACCCAAATCCAAGCCCGACACATTACCTTAACCATAACACTAAGCCTAACCCTAATCCTAACCCTAATCCTAGGATAACCCTAACCTAGACCTAACGCTAACCCTAACCCAAGCCCTAACCCTAAAACTAAACCTGACCCTAACCCTAACTCTATACCTAACCCGAGCCCTAGCACAAACCCCAACCCTAACACTAACCCTAACCCTAACCCTAATGCCTAAACTTAACCCTAACCATAACCCTAACACTAGCCCAAAACCTTACCTTAACCCTAACCCTAGGTCTAACCCTAATCCTAGCCCTAACCCTAATTCTAACCATAGCCCTAAACCTAACCCTAGCCTTAGACTTAACCCTAACCCTAACCCTATACCTAACCCTAAATCTAGCCCTAGACCTAAGGCTAACCCTAGCCTTAGACCTAATGCTAGCCCTAAACCTAACCTTAGCCCTAGCCGTAACCCGAAAACTAGCCCTAACCCTAACCGTAGCACTAGCCCTAACCCTAACCCTAGCCTTAGACTTAACCCTAGCCCTAAACCTAACCTAAGCCCTAGCCTTAACACTAACCCTAAACCTAAACCTAACACTAAGCCCAACCCTAACCCTAACCTTAGCCTTAGCCCTAACCCTAGCCCTAATCCTAACTTTTACCCTAACCCTAGCCCTAGCCAAGACCTAACGCTAATGCTAACCCTAACACTATACCTAACCCTAACCCTAGCCCTAACCCTAGCTCTATCCCAAGACCTAACGCTAATGCTAACCCTAGCCATATCCCTAACCCTAACCCTAGCTCTAAACCTAACCCTATCCCTATCCCTAACCCTAACACAAGCCCTAAACCTAAATCTAGCCTACGACCTAACCCTAACCCAAACCCTAGCCCTAACCCTAACCCTAAACCTAACCTTAGCCAGAGCCCTAACACTAACCCTAATTCAAACCCTAATCCTAAACCTAGCCCTAACCTTAATTCTAAGCCTAAACCTACCGTAACCCTAACCATAACCCTTGCCCTAGCCCTAACCCTAGCCTTAGCCCTAACACTAACCCCAACACTAACCCTAGCCCTAAACCTAACCCTAGCCCTAACTGTAACCCTAAACCTAACCCTAACCCTAATCCAAAACCTAACCCTAAACCTAGACCTAAACTAGCCCTAACCCTAACCTTAGCCTTACCCTAACACTAACCCCAAACCTAACCCTAGCCCTAGACCTAGACCTAACCCTAACCTTAGCCCTAACCCTAACCCTGACCCTAGCCCTAAGCCTAGCCATAACCCTGACCCTAGCCCTAATTCTAGCCCAAGCCCTAACCCTAACCCTAGCCTTAGACCTAAACCTAGGCCTAGCCCTAACCCTAGCCCTAGCCCTAACCCTAACCCTAACAGTAGCTCTAGCCCTAAGCCTAACCCTAAACGTAGCCCACACCCTAGCCCTAAACTTAACCCTAGCCCTAGCCCAAACCCTAACCATAAACTTAGACCACACCTTAGCCCTAATCTTAACCCTAGCCTTAGCCCTAAACCTAACCCTAAAGCTAACCGTATACCTAGCCCTAACCCTAACCCTAGAACTAACCCTAACCCTAACCTTTACCCTAACCCTAACACTAAACCTAACCCTAGCCGTAGCCCTAACCCCCAAAATAAACCTAACCGTAACCCTAACCCTAGCCCTAACTCTAACCCTAACCCTAGCAAAACTCCTTACCTTAACCCTAACCCTAGGCCTAACCTTAACCCTAAATCTAGCCCTATCCCTAAACCTAACCCTAGCCTTGGACCTAACCCTAGCCCCAACCCTAAACTTAGCCCTAACCCTAACGATAACCCTAGCCCTAAACCTAACACTAACCCTAACCCTAACACTGACTCTAACCCTAACTCTAAACCTAACACTAGGCCTAGACCAAACCCCAACCCTATCCCTAACCCTAACCCTAACCCTAACCCTAACCCTAACCCTAACCCTAGTCCTAACCCTAACCCTAGCCCTAGCCCTAGCCATAATCCTAGCATTAGACTTAACCCTAGCCCTAAATCTAACCCAAGCCCAGCCCTAGCCCTAACCCTAACCCTAAACCTAACCCTAAACCTAACACTAACCCTAAACCTAGACCTAACCCTAACCTTAGCCTTAGCCCTAACCCTAACCCCAACCCTAAACCTAGACCTAGACCTAGACCTAATGTGAACCCTAGCCCTAACCCTAACCCTAACCCTATCACTAAGCCTAGCCATAACCCTGACCTAGCCCTAATCCTAGCCCTAGCAATAACCCTAACCCTAGACCTAACCCTAACCGTAACCTTCACCCTAACCCTAACACTAAACCTAACCCTAGCCCTAGCCCTAACCCCAACCATAACCCTAGCCCAACACCTTACCTTAACCCTAACCCTAGGTGTAACCCTAACCCTAGTTTTAGCCCTAACCCTAGCCCTAACCCCAGCCCTAATCCTAAACCTAACCCTAGCACTAACCCTAACCCTAAACCTAACCCTAAACCTAGCACTACCCTAATCCTAACCCTAACTCTAACCCTAGGGCTAACCCTAATCCTAACCATAACCCTAGCCCTAACCCTAACCCTAACCCTAACCCTAACCCTAACCTTAACCCTAACCCTAACCCTAGCCAGACCAGGAACTTTAATCCTAACCCTAAGCCTAAACCTATTCCTAGCCCTAACCCTAGACATAACCCTAACCCTAGCCATAACCCAAAACCTAGACTTAGCCCTAACCCTAACCCTAAATCTAACAAAAACCCTAGCCCTAACCCTAAACTTAGCCTTAGCCCTTAACCTAGTCCAAAACCTAACCCTAACCATATCCCTAAACCTAGACCTAGCCTCGAGACCTAACACTAACCCTAACGCTAGCACTATCCCTAACCATAACACTAGACCTAGCCCTAACCCTAGCCCTAGCCCTAACCATAACCCTAAACCTACCCCTAACTCTAATCCTAAACCAAAATCTAACACTAGCCTTAACCCTAACCCTAGCCCAAGACCTAACCCTAACCCTCACACTAACCCTAAACCTAACCCTGACCCTAAACGTAACCCTAGCCCTAACCCAACCCTAATCTTAACCTAAGCCTTAGCCCTAACCCTAGCCCAAACCCTAACCCTAACCTTAACCCTAAACCTAGACCTAGCAAGAGACATAAAGCTAACCCTAACCCTAGAAATAGCCCTAACCCTAACCCTAGCCTTAGCACTAACCCTAACACTAGCCTTAGCCTAACCCTAAAACTAAACCTAATACTAATCCTAACCCTAGCCCTAACCCTAACCCTAACCCTCACCCTAACTCTAACGCTAGTGCTAAACCAAGACCTAACCCTAACCCTAGCCTTAGCGCTATCCCTAGTCCTAACCCTAACCCTAGCCCAAACCCTAACTTAGCCCTAACTGTAACACTAACCCTAACCCTAGCACTAAACCTAGCCCTAACCCTAACATTAGCCTTAGCCTTAACCCTAACCCTAACCCTAGCCCTAGCCCTAGACATAACCCTATGCCTAGCCATAACCCTAACCCTAGCTCTAATCCTAGCCCTAGCCCTGACCCTAACCCTAGCCTTAGACTTCACCCTAGCCCTAGCCCTACCCCTCACCCTAGCCCTAGCCCTATACCTAACCCTAAACCTAACCCTAACCCTAACCTTAGCCTTAGCCCTAACCCTAGCCCTAACCCTAGCCCTAATCCTAACACTAGCCCTAGCCCAAGACCTAATGCTAATGCTAACCCTATTTCTATCCCTAACCCTAATCCTATTGCTAACCCTAACCCTAGCCCTAACCCTAACACTAGCCCTAACCCTAAACCTAGCCCTAGACCTAACCCTAACCCTAGCCCTAAACCTAACCATAAACCTAACTCGAACCCTAGCTCTAAC
>REGO01000628.1:880748-901325 GCA_010120015.1 Rhombomys opimus
CCTAACCCTAACCCTAGCCCTAGCCCTAAACCTAATCCTATCCCTAATCCTAAACCTAGCCCTAACCCGAATTCTAACCCAAAACCTAGCCCTAACCCTACACCTAGCCCTAGCCCTAACCCTAGCGCTAAACCTAACCTTAGCCCTACCCCTTACCTTAAACAGAACCCTTCTCCTAGCAATAACCCTAACCCTAGCCCTAGCCCTAACCCTAGCCCTAAACCTAGCCCTAGCCCTAACCCTAATCATAGCCCTAGCCCTAAACCTAAACCTAGCCTTAAACCTAACCCTAGCCCTAAACCTAACACTAACCCTAACCCTAGTCCTAACCCTAACTCTAGCCCTAACTCTAGCCTTAGACCAAAACCAAGCCCTAACGTTAAAATTAGTCCTAGCCCTAACCCTAACCCTAGCCCTAGCCCTAACCCTAACCCTAGCATTAGACCACAACCTAGCCCTAAACTTAACCCTAGGCTTAGCCCTAACCCTAACCCTAATATTGACCCTAACCCTAACACTAAACCTAACCCTAGCCTTAACCCCAACAATAACCCTAACCCTAACCCTAGCCCTAAACCTAACCCTAACCTGAGCCCAAAACCTTACCTTAACCCTAACCCTAGCCCTAACCCTAATTCTAGCCCTAGCCCTAACCCTAACCCTAGCCTTAGAGCTAACCCTAGGTCTAGCGGTAGACCTAACCCTAGCCCTAGACCTAACCGTAACCCTAGCCTTAGCCCTAACCCTAGCCCTAAACCTAAACCTAGCCCTAACCCTAACCATAGTTTTACACCTAAACCTAACCCTAACCCTAACCCTAAACGTAGCTCTAGCCCTAGCCCTAGCACTAAACCTAAACCTAGCACTAACCCTAACCCTAGTTTTTGACCTAACCCTAGACATAACCCTAAACCTAGCACTAGCCCTACCCTACCATTAGACCTAACCCTATCCCTAACTCTAACCCTAGCCCTGGCCATAAACCTAACCCTAGCCCTAACCCTAACCCTAACCCTAACCCTAACCCTAACCCTAGCCCTAGCCCTAAACCTAACCCTATCCCTAATCCTAAACCTAGCCCTAACCCGAATTCTAACACTAAACCTAGCCCTAACCCTAAACCTAGCCTTAACCCTAAGCCTAGCCCTAGGCCTAAACTTAGCCTTAGCCCTAACCATATCCCTAACCTTAACCCTAGCACTAGCCCTGAAATTAACCCTAACCCTAGCCCAACCCCTTACCTTAACCTTAAACCTAGGCCTAATCCTAATCCTAGCCCTAACCCTAACCTTAGACCTAACTTTAGCCCTAAACTAATCCTAGCCCTACCCCTAAATCGAACCCTCGCTTAGACCTAATCCTTGCCATAACCTTAAACTTAGCCCTAGCCCTAACCCTAACATTAGCCCTAACCCTAACCCTAACCCTGACCCTAACCTGAACCCTGAACCTAACCCTAACCCTAGCCCTAGCCCTAAACCTAACCTTAGCCTTAGACCTAACCCTAGGCCTAATCCTAACACTATTCTAGCCCTAACCCTGTCCCTAACACTAATCTTAGCCCTAAACCTAACCCTAGGCCAAACCCTAAACCTGATCCTAACCATAGCCCTAGTCCAAGACCTAACGCTCACGCTAACACTGTCCCTATCCCTAACACTAACTATAGCCCTAACTCTACCAGTAGCCCTAACCCTAACCCTAGCCCTAGCCCTAACTCTAACCCTAGCCCTAACCATAACCCTAACCATAGCCCGAACCCTTACCTTAACCCTAACCCTAACCCTAGCTCAAACCCTAACCCTAGCCCTTGACCTAACACTAAACCTAGCCCTAACCCTAACCCTAACCCTAACCCTAACAGTAACCCTAACCCAAGCCCGACCCCTTATCTTAACCCTAACACTTACCCTAGCCCGAACTCTAACCCTAGCCCTAGCGCTAAATCTAACCCTAACACTAAACCAAACCCTAACCCTAGCCCTAACCATAACCCTAACCATAGCCCGAACCCTTACCTTAACCTTAACCCTAACCCTAACCCTAGCCCAAACCCTAACCCTAGCCCTTGACCTAACACTAAACCTAGCCCTAACCCTAACCCTAACCCTAACACTAACCCTAACCCAAGCCCGACCCCTTATCTTAACCCTAACACTTACCCTAGCCCGAACTCTAACCCTAGCCCTAGCGCTAAACCTAACCCTAACACTAAACCAAACCCTAACCCTAGCCCTAACCCTAACCTTAGCCTTAGGCCTAACCCTGGCCCTAACACTAACCTTAGCCCTAGCCCTAACCCTAGCCTTAACCATTACCCTAGCCCTAAACCTAGCCTTAACCCTTACCCTAACCCTAACACTAGCCCTAGCCCAAGACCTAAAGCTAACGCTATGCCTATCCCTTTCCCTAAACCTAGCCCTAACCCTAACCCTAGCACTAGCGCTAAACTTAAACCTAACCCTTGCCCAACACCTTACCTTAACCCTAACCATTGGCCAAACCCTAATCCTATCCCTAACCCTGACCCTAGCCTTAGACCTAACTTTAGCCCTAAACCTAACCCTAGCCCTAGCCCTATACGTAACCCTCACCTTAGACCTAAGCCTAGCCCTAAAATTAACAATAGCCCCAGCCCTAACCGTACCCCTAACTCTAGCCCTAGCCCTAACCCTAAACCTAGCCTTAGACCTCACACTAGCCCTAACCCTAACCTTAGCCCTAGCCCTAATGCTAACCCTAAACCTAACCCTAACCCTAGCCCTAACCCTAACTTTTTCCTAACCCTAAACCTAACCCTAACCCTAAACCTAAACCTGACCCTAGCCCTACCCCTTACCTTAACCCTAACCCTTCCCCTAGTAATAACCCTAACCCTAGCCCTAGCCCTAACCCTAACCCTAGCCCTAATGCTAGCACTCCCCTAACCATAACCCTAGACCTAACCCTACCCCTATCCCTAGACCTAGCCCTAACCCTAATCCTAGCCCTAGCCCTAATCCTGCACCTAACCCTAACACTAGCCTTAACCCTAACCCTAGCACTACTCCTAACCCTAACCCTCGCCTTAACCCTAAGCATAATCCTAATCCTAACCCTAGCCCTAACACAAACCTAATTCTAACCTTAGCCTTATCCCTAACCCTTGCCCTAAACATAGCCCTAACACTAAACCTAGCCCTAGCCCTAGCCCTAGACCTAACACTAACCCTAACCCTGGACAAAGCCCTAACACTAACCCTAGCCTTAGCCCTAACAATAACCCTAGTCTTGTCCTAGCCCTAAACCTAACCCTAACACTAGCCCTAAACCTAACATTGAACCTAACCCTAACCCTAAAGCTAAACCTAGCCCTAGCCGTAGACCTAATGCTAACCCTAACCCAAGCCTTAGCCCTAATCCTAACCCTAGCCCTAAACCTAGACCTAGGCCTACCCGTAATCCTAGTCCTAGACATAGCCGTAACCCTAACCCTAGCCTTAGACCTAACCCTATCCCTAACCCTAACCCTAACCCTAGCCCTAGCCCTAACCCTAACCCTAAACCTAACCCTAACCCTAGCCCTAACCCTAAACTTAGCATTAGCCCTAGCCCAGGCCCTAACACTAACCTTAGCCTTAGACCTAACCCTATCCCTATCCCTATACCTAACCCTAACCCTAGCCCTAACCCTAGCCCTAACCCTAACACTAAACATAGCCCTAAACTTAACCCTAACCCTAGCACTAGACCTAACCCTAGTCCTAAACGTAACCCTAGACCTAGCCCTAACCCTAACCCTAGCCCTAGCCCTTGCCCTAACCCTAAACCCTAACCCTGACCCTAGCCCGACGCCTTACCTTAACTCTAACCCTTCCCCTACCCCTAAACCTAACCCTAGCCCTAGCCCTAACCCTAACCCTAGTCCTAGCCCTTGCCCTAATCCTAATTCCATCCTTAGCCCACACCCTAGGCTTAAACTTAACCCTAGTTTTAGCCCTAACCCTAACACTAAACCTAACCCCAACCCTAGGCCTAACCCAAGACCTAGCCTTAGCCCTAACCCTAACCCTAGCCCTAATGCTACCACTATCCCTAACCATAACACTAGACCTAGCCCTAATCCTAGCCCTAGACCTAACCCTAACCCTAACCCTAAACCTACCCCTAACCCTAATCCTAAACCTAAATCTAACACTAGCCTTAACCCTAACCCTAGCCCAAGACCTAAACCTAAGGCTCACACTAACCCTAAACCTAACCCTAACCCTAAACCTAACCCTAGCCCTAATCTTAACCTAAGCCTTAGCCCTAACCCTAGCCCAAACCCTAACCCTAACCTTAACCCTAAACCTAGACCTAGCAAGAGACAGAAAGCTAACCCTAACCCTAGAAATAGCCCTAACCCTAATTAGCCCTAGCCTTAGCACTAACCCTAACTCTAGCCTTACCCTAACCCTAAAACTAAACCTAACACTAGCCCTAACCCTAGCCCTAACGCTAACCCTCACCCTATCCCTAACCCTAACCCTAACCCTAACGCTAGCCCTAGCCCTAGCAGTAGAACTAACGCTAACCCTAACCCTAGACCTAGCCGTAACCCTAACCCTAGCCTTAGCCTTAACCCTAAACCTAGCTCTAACCCTAGACTTAGGCCTACCCCTATCCCTATCCCTAGCCCTAGCCCTAAACCTAACCCTAGCCCTAACCTTAACCGTAGCCCTAAACCTAGCCCTAATCTTAACCTTAGCCTTAGCCTTAACCTTAACCCTATCCCTAACCTAGCCCTAACCGTAACCCTAACCCTAAACCTAACCCTAAACCTAACCCTAACCCTAGCCCTAAACCTAGCCCTAACCCTAACCTTAGCCTTAGCCTCAACCTTAACCCTATCCCTAACCCTAGCCCTAGTCCTCACCCTAGCCCTAGCCCTAAACCTAACCCCAAACCTAACCCTAACCTTAGCCTTAGCCCTAACCCTAGCCCTAACCCTAATCCTAACACTAGCCCTAGCCCAAGACCTAATGCTAATGCTAACCCTATTTCTATCCCTAACCCTAACCCTATCGCTAACCCTAACCTTAGCCCTAACCCTAACACTAGCCTTAACCCTAAACCTAGCCCTAGACCTAACCCTAACCCTAGCCCTAAACCTAACCATAAACCGAACACGAACCCTAGCTCTAACGCTGACCCAAGTTCTACCCCTATTCCTTACCCTAACCCTAGCCCTAGACCTAACCCTAGGCCTAACCCTAACAATAGCGCTAGCCCAAACCCTAACCCTAACCCTAGCCTTATCCCACACCCTAGCCCTAACCTTAACCCTAGCCCTAGCCCTAACGCTAAACCTAAACCTAACCTAACCCTAACCTTAACCCTAGACATAAGTCTAACCCTAGCCCTAACACTAACCCGAACCCGAGCCTTAGACCTAACCCTAGCCATAAACCTTACCTTAGGCCTAGCCCTAACCATTACCCTAGCCCTAGCCCTAACAAAAAACCTAAACCTACCCCTATCCCTCATCGTAACCCTAACCCTAGCGCTTGCCCTAACCCTAGCCTTAGACCTAAACCTAGGCCTAGACCTATCATTAGCCCTAGCCCTAAAGCGAACCCTAAACCTTACCCTAGCCCTAGCCCTAACCCAAAACCTAAAACTAACCCTAGCCCTAACCCTAAGCCTAACCCAAGCCCAACCCCTTACCTTAACCCTACCCCTAAGACTAACCCTAACCCTAGCCCTAACCCTAGCAATAAATAACCCTAACCTTAGCTCTAGCCCTAGCCATAACCCTACCCCTAGCCTTAGCCCACACCTATCCCTAACCTTAACCCTAGCCCTAGCACTAGCCCTAACCCTAAACTTAGGCTTAGCCCTAACCCTAGCCCTAACCCTAACCCTAACCCTAACCCTAACCCTAGCACTAGCCCTAACCCTAACCCTAGCCCTAGCCCTAAACCTAATCCTAGCCTTAGACCTAACCCTAGCCCTAACCCTAAACTTAGTCCTAGCCCTAACCCTAAACCTAGCCCTAACCCTAACACTAGCCCTACCCCTAAACCTAACCCTAGCCTTAGACCTAACCCTAGCCCTAACCCTAAACTTAGTCCTAGTCCTAACCCTAAATCTAACCCTAACCCTAGCCCTAACGCTAAACCTAACCCTAGCCCTAACCCTAGACCAATCCCTTACCCTAACCCTAAACCTAGCCCTAAACCTAACCCGAAACCTAACCCGAAACCTAGCCCTAACTCTGACCCAGGCCCTAGCCCTAGTCTTAACCCTAACCCTAGCCTGACCCATTACCTTAAACCTTACCCTAACCCTAACGCTAACTCTAGCCATAAACCTAAACCTAACCCTAGCCCTAATCCTAAACCTAACCCTAGCCCTAAACCTAGCCTTAACCCTAACCTTAGACTTAGCCTTACCCCTAACCCTAGCTCTAAACGTAAACCTAGCCCTAACCCTAACCCTACTTCTAGACCTAACCCTAGCCCTAACCCTTGACCTAGCCCTAGCCCTGGCCCTAGCCTTTAACCTAACCCTAGCCCTAACACTAACCCTTGCCCTAACCCTAACCCTAGCCCTAAACCTAGATCTAACCCTAACCTTAGCCTTAGCCCTAACCCTAGCCCTAAACCAAACCCTAAACGTAACCCTAGCCCTAACCCTAACCCTACACCTAAACCTAACCCTAAACCTAACTCTAACCCTAGCCCTAACACTGATACAGCGCTAGACCTAGACCTAAACCTAACACTAGCCTTAGACCTACCACTAGCTCTAACTCTAATCCTAGCCCTAGCCCTAGGCCTTACCATAGTCCTAACCCTAACCTTAGTCCTACACCTAACCCTAAACCTTACCCTAACCTAACCCTAACTCTAACCCTAGCCATAACCCTAACCTGAGCCTTAAACCTACCCTACCCTTAGACCTAACACTAGCCCTAACCCTAGCCCTAACTGTAAAGCTAACCATAAACCTAAACCTAGCCCTAGCCCTAGCCCTAAACCTAACTCTATCCCTAATCCTAAACCTAGCCCTAACCCGAATTCTAACCCAAAACCTAGCCCTAACACTAAACCTAGCCCTAAACCTATCCTTAGCCCTAATCCTACTCCTAACCCTAACCCTAGTCCTAAACCTAACCCTAGCCCTAATCTAACACTAAACCTAACCCTAATCCTAACCCTAAACTTAACCCCAACCCTTACCCTAATCCTAATCCTAGCCCTAACCCTAGCCCTACCCTAACCCTAAACCTAACACTAAACCTAACCCTAAACCTAAACCTAAACCTTAACCTGAACCCTAGACCTAAACTTGACAGGAGCTCTAACACTAGCCCTAGCCCTAGACCTAGCCCTAAACCTAACGCTAACCCTAACCCTAGAAATAGCCCTAACCCTAAACCTAGCCTTAGCCCTAACCCTAAACCTAGGCTTTCCCTAGCCCCAAACCTAACTCTAACACTCACCTTAACCCTAACCCTAACCCTTACCCTAGCCCTAGCCCTAAACCCAACCCTAGACCAAACCCTAGCCCAATCCCTTACCCTAACCCTATTTCTAACCCTAACCCTAAACCGAGCCCTAAACCTAACCATAAACCTAAACCAAAAACTAGCCCTAACTCTGACCCAGGCCCTAGCCCTAGTCCTAACCCTAACCCTAGCCCGACCCATTACCTTAAACATTACCCTAACCCTAATGCTAACTCTAGCCATAAACCTAAATCTAACCCTAGCCCTAATCCTAACCCTAAACCTAACCCTAAACCTAGCCTTAACCCTAACCTTAGACATGGCCTTAGCCCTAACCCTAGACCCTACTTTTAGACCTAAACCTAGCCCTAACCCTTGACCTAGCTCTAGCCCTGGCCCTAGCCTTAGACCTAACCCTAGCCCTGACCCTAACCCTAGCCCTAACCTTAACCCTAAACCTAACCCTAACCCTTACCCTAAACCTAACCTTAGCCCTAAACCTAAACCTAACCCTAACCTTAGCCTTAGCCCTAACCGTAGCCCTAGACCTAACCATAATCCTACACCTAACCCTAACCCTAAACCTAACCCTAGCCCTAACGGTGACCCAGCCCTAGACCTAGCCCTAAACCTAACACTAGCCTTAGACCTAACACTAGCCCTAACTCTAATCCTAGCCCTAGCCCTAGGCCATACCATAGTCCTGACCCTAACCATAGTCCTAAACCTAACCCTAAACCTTGCCTTAACCTAACCCTAGCCATAACCCTAACCTGAGCCCTAGACCTACCCTACCCTTAGACCTAACCCTAGCCCTAACCCTAGACCTAATCCAGCCCTAACCCTAACCCTAGCCCTAACTGTAACCCTAACCGTAAACCTAAACCTAGCCCTAGCCCTAAACCTAACTTTATCCCTAATCCTAAACCTAGCCCTAACCCCGAATTCTAACCCTAAACCTAGCCCTAACCCTAAACCTAGCCCTAACCCTAAACCTAGACCTAAACCTAGCCTTAGCCCTAATCCTACTCCTAACCCTAACCCTAGTCCTAAACCTAACCCTAGCCCTAATCTAACACTAAACCAAACACTAACCCTAACCCTAACCCTAACCCTAATCCTAATCCTAACCCTAATCCCAGCCCTACACTAACCCTAAACCCAACCCTAAACCTAGCCCTAACTTTAGCCCTAACCCTAACCTTGGCCATAGCCCTAAACCTAAACCTTACCCTAGCCCTAACCCTAGCCCTAATGCTAGCACTAACCCTAACCGTAACCCTAGACCTAGCCCTACCATTACCCTAAACCTAACCCTAACACTGGCCTTAATCCTAACCCTAGCCCTAGCCCAAGACCTAACACTAATGCTAACCCTAGGCCTATCCCTAACCCTAACCCTAACCCTAACCCTAACCCTAGCCCTAGCCCTAGCCCTAGACCTAACGCTAACCCTAACCCTAGACCTAGCCCTAACCCTAACGCTAGCCTTAGCCCTAACCCTAAACCTAGCCTTTCCCTAGCCCCAAACTTAACTGTAACACTAGCCCTAATCCTAACCCTCACCTTAACCCTAACCCTAACCCTAGCCCTAGCCCTAAACCTAACCCTAGCCTTAGCCCTGAACCAACCCTAGTCCTAACCCTAGAACTAGGCCTACACCTAGCCCTAGCCCTAGCCCTAACCCTAACCCTAGTACTAACCTTAAACGTAACCCTAGCCCTAACCCTAACCCTAACCCTAACCCTAAACCTAAGCCTAAACCTTGCCCTAACCCTAATGCTAGCCCTAGCCCTAAACCTAACCATAGTTTAGACATAACCCTAACCCTAACCCTAACCATAGCCCTAAACCTAAACCTAACCCTAGCCCTAACCCTAACACTAACCCTAAACCTAACCCTAGCCCTAACCTTAACCCTAACCCTAACCTTAGCCCTAACCCTAAACCTAAAACTAACTTGACAACTTAGCTTAACCCTAACTTTAGCCCTAAACTTAAACCTAACCCGAACCCTAGCTGGACCCCTTACCTTAATCCTAACCCTAGGCCTAACCCTAGTCCTAGCCCTTAACCCTAGCCCTAAACCTTACCCATAGCCAAACCCTAACCCTAGCCCTAGCCCTAAACCTAACCCTAGCCTTAGACCTAACCCTAGCCCTAAACCTAACACTAACCCTAACCTAGTCCTAACCCTAACTCTAGCCCTAACTCTAGCCTAAGACCTAAACCAAGCCCTAACGTCAATATTAGCCCTAGCCCTAAACCTAACCCTAGCCCTAGCCCTAACCTTAACCCTAGCATTAGACCAAATCCTAGCCCTAAACTTAACCGTAGCCCTAGCCCTAACCCTAACCTTAGCCCTAAACCTAAGCCTAAACCTAACCCTAAACCCAGCCCTTACCCTAACCCTAAACATAACCCTAACCCTAGCCCTAAACCTAGCTCTAACCCTAATCTTAGCCTTAGACCTAACCGTAGCCCTAAACCTAAACCTAGCCCTAACCCTAACCCTAGTTTTAGACCAATCTCTAACCCAAACCCTAAACCTAGCTCTAGCCCTAGCCCTAGCCCTAAACCTAAATCTAGCCCTAACCGTACCCCTAGTTTTAGACCTAACCATAGACCTAACCCTAAACCTAGCCCTAGCCCTACCCTACTCTTAGATCTAACCCTAGCCCTAACCCTAACCCTAAAACTAGCCCTAGCCCTAAACCTACCCCTAGCCCTAACCCTACCACTAACACTAAACCTAAACCTAAACCTAAACCTAGCCCTAGCCCTAGCCCTAAACCTAACACTATCCCTAATCCTAAACCTAGCCCTAACCGGAATTCTAACCCTAAACCTAGCCATAACCCTAAACCTAGCCCTAGCCCTAACCCTAGCCTTAGCCCAAACCCTAGACCTAACCCTAACCCTAGCCTTAAACCTAACCCTAGCCCTAATCTAATGCTAAACCTAAACCTAATACTAACCCTAAACCTAACCCTAGTCCTAACCCTAAACCTAGCTCTAGCCTCAACCCTAACCATAGCCCTAATCGAAATCCTAACTGTAAAACTAACCCTAGCCCTAGCCCTAGCCCTAAACCTAACCCTATCCCTAATCCTAAACCTAGCCCTAACCCGAATTCTAACCCTAAACCTAGTCCTAGCCCTAACCCTAGCCTTAGCCCAAACCCTAGACCTAACCCGAATTCTAACCCTAAACCTAGCCCAAACCTTAAACCTAGCCCTAAACCTAGCCTTAGCCCTAATCCTACTCCTAACCCTAACCCTAGTCCTAAACCTAACCCCAGCCCTAATCTAACACTAAACCTAACCCTAATCCTAACCCTAACCCTAACCCTAATCCTAATCCTAGCACTAACCCTAGCCCTACCCTAACCCTAAACCTAACCCTAACCATAGCCCTAACCCTAGCCCTAACCCTAACCTTGGCCTTAGCCCTAACCCTAAACCTAACCCTAGCCCTAACCCTAGCCCTAATGCTAGCACTAACCCTAACCGTAACCATAGAACTAGGCCTACCATTACCCTAGGCCTAGCCCTAACCCTATCCCTAGCCCTAACCCTAATCCTAAACCTAACCCTAACCCTAACAATAGACTTAACCCTAACCCTAGGCCTAGCCCAAGACGTAACGCTAATGCTAACACTAGCCCTAACCCTAACCCTAACCCTAACCCTATACCTAAACCTAAACCTAACTGGAACCCTAGCCCTAACCCAGACAGGAGCACTAGCCGTAGCCGTAGCCCTAGCCCTAGCCGTAACCCTAAACCTAGCCCTAGCCCTAGACCTAACGTTAACCCTAACCTTAGACCTAGCCCTAACCCTAACCCTAGCCTTAGCCCTAACCCTAAACCTAGCCTTTCCCTAGCCCAAAACCTAACTCTAACACTAGCCCTAATCCTAACCCTCACTTAACCCTAACCCTAACCCTAGACCTAGCCCTAAACCTAACCCTAGCCTTAGCCCTAAACCCAACCCTAGTCCTAACCCTAGAACTAGGCCTAGCCCTAGCCCTAACCCTAACCCTAGTCCTAGCCTTAGCCCTATCGCTAGCCCTAACCCTTGCCCTAACGCTAACGCTAACCCTAGCCCTAAACCTACCATAGTTTTAGACATAAACCTAACCCTAACCCTAACCATAGCCCTAAACCTAACACTAACAATAGCCTGACCCCTTACCTTAACCCTAACCTTAACCCTAAATCTAAACCTAACCCTAACACTAACGTTAGCCCTAACCCTAAACATAAACCAAACTCGACACCTTAGCTTAACCCTAACCCTAGCCCTAAACCTAACCCTAACCTGAACCCTAGCCTGACCCCTTACCCTAAACCTAACCCTAGGCCGAACCCTAGTTCTAGCCCTAACCCTAGCCCTAACCCGTACCCATAGCCAAACCCTAACCCTAGTCCTAGCCCTAAACCAAACCCTAGGCTTAGTCCTAACCCTAGCCCTAAACCTAACTCTAACCCTAACCCTAGTCCTAACCCTAGACCTAGCCCTAACCCTACCCCTACCATTAGACCAAACCCTAGCCCTAAATTTAACCCTAGCCTTAAACCTAACCCTATCCCTAACCCTAACACTAAACCTGACCCTAAGCCAAATCCTAACCCTAACCCTTACCCTAACCCTAAACCAAGCCTAACCCTAACCTTAGCCTTAGCCCTAACCCTAGCCCTAAAACTAAACCTAGCCCTAACCCTAACCCTTGCTTTAGACCGAACCCTAACCCTAACCCTAAACCTAAACCTAGATCAAGCCCTAGCCCTAAACCTAAACCCAGCCCTAACCCTAAACCTAGCCCTAGCCTTAAACCTAACCCTAGCCCTAACCCTAACACTAACACTAAACCTAAACCTAACCCTAGCCCTAGACCTAATCCTAACCCTATTCCTAATCCTAAACCTAGCCCTAACCCGAATTCTAACCCTAAACCTAGCCCTAGCCCTAACCCTAGCCTTAGCCCAAACCCTAGACCTAACGCTAACCCTAGCCTTAAACCTAACCCTATCCCTAATCTAACGCTAAACCTAACCCTAATCCTAAACCTAAACCTAACCCTAACCCTAACCCTAACCCTAATCCTAGCCCTAACCCTAACCCTAACCCTAACCCTAACCCTAAACCTAGCCCTAACCCTTGCCCTAACCTTAGCCTTCACCCTAAACCCAACCTTAGCTGGACCCTTTACTTAATCCTAAACCTAAGCCTAACCCTAGTCCTTGCCCTAACCCTAGCCCTAACCCTTACCCTAGCCAAACCCTTACCCTAGACCTAGCCCTAATCCTAACCCTAGCCTTTGCCCTAACCCTAACCCTAGACTTACCCTAGCCCTAACGCTATCCCTATCCCTAGCCCTAACTCTAGCCCTAATGCTAGCACTAACCATAACCATAACCCTAGACCTAGGCCTACACCTAGCCCTAGAACTAGCCCTAACCCTAACCCTAGCCCCAATGCTAGCACTATCCGTAACCATAACCCTAAACCTAGCCCTTCCCCTAATCCTAGACCTAGAACTAAACCTAACTCTTAGCCCTAACCCTAATCCTAAACCTAACCCTGACACTAGCCATAACCCTAACCCTAGCCCTAGACCGAACCCTAACCCTAGCCCTAGACCTAAACTTAGCCTTAGCCCTAACACTGGCCCTAACCCTAACCCTAGCCCTAGCCCTAACATTAACCCTAACCCTAGCCCAAACCCTTACCTTAACCGTAACCCTAGGCCTAATCCTAATCCTAGCCCTAACCCTAAACTTAGACCTAACTTTCACCCTAAACTAATCCTAGCCCTAGCCTTAAACCGAACCCTCGCCTTAGACGTAATCCTAGCCTTAACCCTAACCCTAGCCCTAGACCTAACCCTAACCCTAGCCCTAGACCTAACCCTAGTCCTAAACCTAACCCTAGCACTAACCCTAACCATAACACTAGACCTAGCCCTAACCCTAACCCTAGCCTTAGACCTAACCCTAGCCCTAAACCTAACCATAACCCTAGCCCTAACCCTATCCCAATCTTAGCCCACACCATAGACCTAACCTTAACCCTAGACTTAGCCCTAAACCTAACACTAAACCTAAACTTAACCCTAACCCTAACCCTAGACCTAACCCTAACCTTAGCCTTAGCCTTAGCCTTAGCCCTAACCCTAGCCCAAACCCTAACCCTAACCCTAAACCTAACGCTAGACCTAGCCCTGACCCTAACCCTAGACTTAGCCCTAACCCTAACAATAACCCTATCCCTAATGCTAGCACTATCCCTACCCATAACCCTAGACCTAGCCCTACCCTTAGACCTAGACCTAGCCCTAACAATAACCCTCACCCTAACCCTAAACCTAGCCCTAGACCTAACCCTAAACCTAGCCATAGCCCACACCCTAGCCCTAACCTCAACCCTAGCCCTAGCCCTAACCCTAACCCTAGCACTAGCCCTAACCTTAAACCTAACCCTAGCCCAACCCCTTACCGTAACCCTAACCCTAGGCCAAAACCTAATCCTAGCCCTAACCCTGACCCTAGCCTTCGACGTAACTTTAGCCGTAACCCTAACCTTAGCCCTAGCACTAACCCTAACCCTAGCCTTAGACCTAACCCTAGCCCTAATGGTAACCTTAGCCCTAGCCCTAACCCTAACCATAAACCTAACCGTAAGACTAGCCCTAACCATAACCTTACCCCTAAACCTAAACCTAACCCTAAACCTAACCTTAACCCTAACCCTAGCCTTAGCCTTAGCCCTAACGCTAGCCCAAACCCTAACCCTAACCCTAAACCTAAACCTAAGCCTAACCCTATCCTAGACATAGCCCGAAACCTAACGCTAACCCTAACCTTAGACCTAGCCCTAACCCTAACCCTAGCCCTAACCATAATCCTAAACCTAAACCTAACTCTAGCCTTAACCCTAACCCTAGCACTAGACATAACCCGAACCCTCGCTCTAACCCTAACCATAAACCTAATCCTAAACCTAGCCCTAACACAAACCTAATTCTAACCTTAGCCTTAGCCCTAACCCTTGCCCTACCATAGCCCTAACACTAACCCTAGCCCTAGCCCTGGACCTAACACTAACCCTAACCCTGGACCTAGATCTAACCCTAACCCTAGCCTTAGCCCTAACCCTAACCCTAGCCTTACCCTAGCCCTAAACCTAACCCTAACACTAGCCCTAACCCTAACATTGACCCTAACCCTAACCCTAAAGCTAAACCTAGCCCTAGCCGTAGACCTAATGCAAACCCTAACCCTAGACATAGCCCTAACCCTAACCCTAGCCTTAGCCTTAACCCTAACCCTAGCCTTAGCCCTAACCCCAACCATAGCCTTAAACCTAGACCTAGGCCTACCCGTAGTCCTAGTCCTAGCCATAGCCTTAACCCTACCCTAGCCTTAGACCTAACCCTAGCCCTAACCCTAACCCTAACCCTAGCCCTAGCCCTAACCCTAACCCTAACCCTAAACCTAAACCTAACCCTAGCCCTAACCCTAACATTAGCCTTATCCCTAACCCTGGCCCTAACACTAACCTTAGCCTTAGACCTAACCCTATCCCTATTCCTAACCCTAACACCAGCACTAAACCTAACCCTAGCCCTAACCCTAACACTAGCCCTAACCCTAAACCTAGCCCTAGACTTAACCATAAACCTAGCCCTGAACCTAAACCTAAACCTACCCCGAACCCTAGCCCTAACCCTAACCCTAACCCGACACCTTACCTTAACCCTAACCCTTCCCCTAGCCCTAACCCAAACCCTAGCCCTAGGCCTAACCCTATCCATAGCCCTAGACCTAATCCTAGTCCTAAACGTAACCCTAGCCCTAGCCCTAACCCTAACCCTAGCCCTTGCCCTAACCCTAACCCTAGCCTTACCCCACACCATAGCCTTAACCTTAAACCTAGCCTTAGCCCTAACCCTAACACTAAACCTAATCCTAACCCTAGGCCTAACCCTAGCCCTAGCCTTAGCCCTAAACCTAACTCTAAGCCTAGCCCAAATGCTAGCACTATCCCTAACCATAAACCTAGACCTAGGCCTACCCCTAGCCCTAGACCTAGCCCTAACCCTAACCCTAGCCCTAATCCTAAACCTAACCCTAACACTAGCCTTAACCCTAACCCTAGCAATAGACCTAACCTTAACCCTTGCCCTAACCCTAACCCAAACCTAAACCTAACCTTAGCCTTAGCCCTAACCCTTGCCCTAACCGTAACCCTAACACTAACCCTAGCCCTAGCCCTAGACCTAACACTAACCTTAACCCTGGACCTAGCCCTAACCCTAACCTAGCCTTAGCCCTAACCCTAACCCTAGCCTTATTTTAGTCGTAAACCTAACCCTAATACTAGCCCTAACCCTAACATTGACCCTAACCCTAACCCTAATTCTAGACCTAGCCCTAGCCATAGACCTAATGCTAACCCTAACCCTAGACATAGCCTTAACTCTAACCATAGCCTTAGCCCTAACACTAATCCTAGCCCTAACCCTAGACCTACGCCTACCCGTAATCATAGCCCTAGTTCTAGCGCTGAACCTAACCCTAGCCCTAACCTTAACCCTAGCCCAAGACCTAAACCTAACCCTCACCCTAAACCTAACACTAACACTAGCCCTAACCCTGACCCTAGGCTTGCCCTAGCCCTAACCCTAACCCTTGCCTTAGCCCACACCCTAGCCCTAACCTTAACCCTAGCCCTAAAACTAGACCTAGCACTAACCCTAACCCTTGCATTTATACTAACCATAACACTAGTCTGAGCCCTAACACTAACCCTAGCCCTAGACCAAACCTTAACCCTAGCCGTAGGCCACAACCTAGCCCTAACCTTAACCCGAGCTCTAGCCTTAACCCTAACCCTAAACATAACACTAAACCCAACCCACACCCTAGCCCTAACCCTAACCCTAGCACTAGCACAACTCTAAACCTAGCCTTAGACCTAACACTAGCCCTACCCTAAACCTAGTCCTAGCCCTAAACCTAACCCTAGCCTTAAACCTAACCCTAGCCCTAAACCTAACCTTAGCCCTAGCCCTATACCTAACCCTAGCCCTAACCCTAACCCTAACCCTAATCCTAACCCTGACCATAACCCTAACCCTAACCCAAACCTAACCCTAGCCCTAGCCCTAACCCTAACCCTAACTATAACCCTAGCCCTAACTTTAACCCTAACCCTAGCCCTAAACCTAACCCTAAACCTATTGCGACACCTTACCTTAACCCTAACACTAGTCCTAACCCTAATCCTAGCCCTAACCCTAGCCATAACCCTTATCCTAGCCATAGCCCTAACCCTAACCCTAGTCTTAGACCTAACCCTAGCCGTAACCCTAACCCTAGGCCTAGCCCTAAACCTAACCCTAACACTAACCCTAGGCTTGGCCTAAACTTAACCCCTACCTTAGCCCACACCCTAGCCCTAACCTTAACCCTAGCCCTAGCCCTAACCCTAACCGTAAACCTAACCCTAACCCTAATCCTAACCCTCACCCTAGACCTAACCCTAACCCTAGCCCTAACCCTAGACTTAGGACTACCCATAGTCATAGCCCTAGTTCTAGCCCTAACCCTAACCCTAGCCCTAACCTTAACCCTAGCCCTATACCTAAACCTAAACCTAAACCTAGCCCTAACCCTAACCCTAAACATAACCCTAACCCTAGCCCTTACCCTGACCCTAGTTCTAGCCCTAGCCCTAACCCTAACATTTGCCTTAGCCCACACCCTAGCCCTAACCTTTACTCTAGCCCTAAAAATAGACCTAGCACTAACCCTAACCCTCGACCTTATACAAACCATAACACTAGTCTGAGCCCTAACACTAACCCAAGTGCTAGACTAAAACCTAACCCTAGCCTTAGTCCACACCCTAGCCCTAACCTTAACCGTAGTGTAGACCTAACCTTAAAGCTAAACCTAACACTAAACCCAACCCACACTCTAGCCCTAACCCTAACCCTAAACCTAACCCTAATCCTAACCCTCACCCTAGACCTAACCCTAACAGTAGCCCTAGCCCTAACCCGAACCCTAGTCTTAGACCTAACCCTAGCCCTAACCCTAAACTTAGACCTAGCCCTAACCCTAGCCCTAAACCTGACCCTAACCCTAGCTCTGACCCTAACCCTAAACCTAACCCTAACCCTAAATCTAGCCCTAGCTCTAAACCTAACACTAGACTTAAACCACATCCTAGGCCTAACCCTAACGGTAGCCCTAACCCTAACCCTAACCTAGCCCAACCCCTTACCTTAAACTTAACCCTAGGCCTAACACTAATACTAGCCCTAAACCTAGACTTAACCCTAAACCTAGCCCTAACCCTAAACCTAGCCCTAACCCTAGCCTTAACCCTAACCCTAAACCTAGACCTAATCCTAGCCCTAGTGCTATCCATAAACCTAACACTAACCCTAGCCCTACCCATACCCCTCGCCCTAGCCCTAGCCCTAACCCTAGCCATAGCCCTAACCCTAACCCTAACCCTAGCCCTAGACCTAACCCTAGTCCTAAACATAACCCTAACCCTAACCCTGACACTAGCCTTAACCCTAAACCTAGCCCTAGACCTAAACCTAACCCTTGCCCTAACCCTAAGCCTAGCCCTAGACCTAACCCTAACCCTAGCCATAGCCCACACCCTAGCCCTAACCTCAACCCTAGCCCTAGCCCTAACCCTAACCTTAGCCTTAGCCCTAAACCTAGCCCTAACCCTAACCCTAGCCCTAACTCTAGCCTTATCCCTAACCCTAACCCTAGCCCTAATCCTAGCCCTAGTGCTAGCCCTAAACCTAAACCTAACCCTAGCCCTACCGCTACCCCTAAACCTAGCCCTAACCCTAACCCTAGCCCTAACCCTAACCCTATCCCAAACTTAGCCCACACCATAGATCGAACCTTAACCCTAGACTTAGCCCTAAACCTAACACTAAACCTAACCTTAACCCTAGCCCTAACCCTAGGCCTAACCCTAACCTTAGCCTTAGCCCTAACCCTAGCCCAAACCCTAACCCGAACCCTAACCCTAACCCTAACCTTAGACATAGCCCTGACCCTAACCCTAGACTTAGCCCTAACCCTAACAATAACCCTATCCCTAATGCTAGCACTATCGCTAACCATAACCCTAAACCTAGCCCTACCCCTAGCCCTAGACCTAGCCCTAAACCTAACCCTAACCCTAACGCTAATCCTAACCCTGACACTAGCCTTAACCCTAAACCTAGCCCTAGACCTAACCCTAACCCATGCCCTAAACCTAAGCCTAGCCCTAGACCTAACACTAACCCTAGCCATAGCCCACACCCTAGCCCTAACCACAACCCTAGCCCTAGCCCTAACCCTAACCTTAGCCTTAGCCCTAAACCTAGCCCTAACCCTAACCCTAACCCTAGCACTAGCCCTAACATTAAACCTAACACTTGCCCAACCCCTTACCTTAACACTAACCATAGGCCAAACCCTAATCCTAGCCCTAACCCTGACCCTAGCCTTAGACCTAACCCTAGCCCTAACCCTAACCTTAGCCCTAGCCCTAACCCTAACCCTAAACCTAAACCTAACCAAAACCCTAGCCCTAACCCTAAACCCTAAACTTAACCCTAGCCCTTCCCCTTACCATAACCCTAACCCTTCCCCTAGCAATAACCCTAACCCTAGCCCTAGCCCTAACCCTAACCCTAACCCTAACCCTAGCACTAGCCCTAACTCTAACCCTAGCCCTAGCCTTATCCCTAACCCTAACCCTAGCCTTAGTCCACACCCTAGCCTTGACCTTAACCCTAGCCTTAGCTCTAACCCTAACACTAAACATAACCCTAAGTCTAGCCCTAACAGTACCCCTAACCCTAACCTTAGCCCTAGCCCTAACCCTAACCATAGCCCTAACCCTAACCCTATCCCTAGCCTTGACCCTAACCCTAACCCTAAACCTAACCCTAGTCCAAGCCCTAACCCTAACCTAGCCCTAGCCCTAACCCTAACCTTAGCCTTAGACCTAACCCTAGCCCTAACCCTAACCCTAGCCCTAGCCCTAACCCTAACCCTAATCTAACCCTACCCCTAACCTAACCTTAACCCCTAACCCTAAGCCTAACAATAACAGCTAATTTTGACCTTAACCCCTAACCCTTACCCCTAAGCCTCACCCTAACTCGAACCCTAACCCTAACCTCTAGCCCTAACCTTAATCCTAAACCTAACACTAACCTAATCATAATCCTAACCCTAACACTAATCCATAACCCTAACCCCAAACCCAAAGCTAACTGTTGGTGGTGGTGATTAATATTTACTAATGATTATCTTTTAGTTAAGCTTGCTGTTAATCCTCAACAGTTGTATAATCAAATCACCACACAGAGACTGGGATTATTTAGTTAACCTTAAACACAATGCTGGGCATTACTTACTCCCTCCCAAACCTCCAAGCCCTCATAGTTTCCTAACATTTAGATTTCCCACATTATACTTCCTTTTAGTGATATCTTAGGTCTAGTCCATCTCTCCACCTTGTTACCAGATCTCTCCTCCAGCTCAGCTCCAACCTCTCCTTGCCCTTTCTCCTCCCCACTCATTTCTTGCCCTAGGCTCCTACCAGTGATATATCGCACTCTAGAGCACAGAAACAAGGTACCATCAAAGGAACAGAAATGCAAAGCACAATGTTGTAAACTAATTCACATGTGTGTAGCTCGCTCAATTAGGAATACAGGAAAACTGAAAAGTGATATCCAGCACTGTACAGCACAGAAACAAGTTTCCAACGAAAGAACAAAAACGCAAAGCACTACGATGTAAACTAATTCACATGTGTGTCCCTCGCTCAATTAGGAATACAGGAAAATTGAAAAGTGATATATCGCACTCTACAGCACAGAAACAAGTTTCCAACAAAAGAACAGAAACATAGAGCACAATGTTTGAAACTAAATCACATGTTTGCCGCTCGCTCAATTAGGAATACAGAAAAACTGAAAAGAGATATCTCGCACTACACAGCACAGAAACAAGTTTCCAACGAAAGAACAGAAACGCAAAACAATACGTTGTAAACTAA
>REGO01000629.1:21888-62913 GCA_010120015.1 Rhombomys opimus
GAACATGTACATACACAGGCAAGGATTATTTGAATGTTACATGTCAAGAGAACATATAAGTCTTGATCACTTTATTTGTTCATTTATTTTGTTGTTGTTGTTCTTTGAGACAGGGTTTCTCTGTGTAGCCTTGGCTGTCTTGGACTCACTTTGTAGACCAGGCTGGCCTTGAACTCAGAGATCTGCCTGCCTCTGCCTCCCTGAGTGCTAGGATTGCAGGAGGGTTGGCCACTTTCTTTTAAGACGGAAATTTGTTCCTGTCTTCCTCATCATTGCTGGGTATCAGAAGGCTTGTTCTTATGCTACCGGCTTATCTTCATCACAGGGGCCTGAGTCTCTTAAGAGTCCCTGGATGAAGAAGCAGCTAGCAATTCAACTTCTCTGGGCACCATACTATAGCTAACTTCTATCAAACCTGTCACTGTCTCTTTTCCTCTGTCTCTGTTTCTGTCTCTGTTTCTGTTTCTCTGTCTCTGTTTCTGTGTCCCTGACTCTGTTTCTCTCTGTGTATCTGTCTGTTTCTGTCTTTGCCTATCTCTGTCTCTCTCTTATTTTTTAAAGATGAGTCTTTATTATGTAGCTTGTCTGGCTTGTCTGGAACTCACAGAGATCTGCCTACCTCTGCTCATGAGTGCTGGCATTAAAGATATGTGCCACCATACTCTGCCAAAAACCAAATTCCTTAAATATTCTCTATAAAAGTAAGAATTTCAGCTATCGGTTCAGATACAATTATTTTCTCTATATAAAATTAGTTTATCGCTGAAGTAGCTATTCACTCTTTTTTTATGTACATAACTTTTTTTCTGATTTTTCTTTAACAATTTTATTTACTGATTTTTATGTATATGCGTGCTTTGTCTGCATGTTCACCTGCATGTCAGAAGAGGGCATCAGCTCCCAGTGTAGATGGTTATAAGCCACTATATGGTTTCTGGGAATTCAACTGAGAACCTCTCAAAGAGCAGCCACTGAGCCATCTCTCCAATCCCCGGCTCTTCGTCCTTGCATATTTCTCTCTTTTAAATGTTTCAAGTTCTTATTTCTGATGATTTCCCCACTCTGTTTCTATGAAGAGAGCTAGTGGAGGGGTAGTCTATGAGTGCCAATCTTAGAGTCTTAGTGATGTTCTGCCGGAGCCCGCCAGCAGAGTTGAACGGTTCTTGAGTTGGGAGTGAGGATTAAAATTAATAAACTAACACACAACACACCTGGGACTTTTCCAAGAGGCTCCAGACTCTCAACCAGCAGCAGCCTGATTTTATTACAGAGAGCTTTTAAACCAGAGTAAAAACAGCTCAGAACAATGGGTTAAATTTACAAGCAGGTGAAGCAAGAGGTTTGATCTTCACAAGCTATCCCACCTGCTGTCACAAACAAAAGGAGATGGATTTGCAAATTCTTCCCTGACTTCAGTGAAGGCCTGGTAAAAGCAGTGAGATTTAAATATCAAAGCAGCTGTCAGATCAATAGCTCCCGACAATGTTCTAAGATGTCTCTAAAAATATAATTGTGCAATGTGCAAGAAAAAGAATATGAGCAAGTACTTAGACCCATACATGAATCTAAAATGTATAATCTGCTGTTAGGGTGATGACAGGAACAAAGGTATATACTTGATAGCAAACTTGAAAACCAGGGGCAGACGCTCGTTGTAAACCCAGATGGTGTAAAGCATTTCCCAAGCTAATTACTAGGAAGTTCATGACTTTGTAAAGGCATCAGGGAACTCAGAGGAACTGTGGAGTTGTTGAGTGTGTAAGGGAATGTCCTTGTTGCTCGTGCAGGAGAACAGTGGAGCATCCTTCCTCAGTCGTCTATTGGTTTCTCAGTCCTCCTTGGTAAACGTATTCTCTATTTTAGTTTATTTTAGCTAAAAATAGAGGGATTTGTTGAAGAATCATCAGTGCATCTCTTATAACCCGAAAGCAAATACTTTAGCCAGACTCTACTGGGAACAAGAACTGGTGGAGTGGAGGTCACAGGGAGTTGAAATTATCCACACTGTATTCTTGAAGACAAACAGGCCTACATTTCTGCTTCCTTCTGTGGGTTAATGCTTCATTCTTTGTATTGAAGAGCTTTCCATTACATAGGAAAAGTCTGACTTTTGTAGTACTTATATTATGTCATCTTAAATTTAATCCCAATGGGGAGATTAATAATATCTTGCTATGTAGCCCAAACTGGCATAATCATAAAGTCTTTTGACTTAATGCATTGCTTGTTCAGTGTTCCTTGTGTCTTTTTCACCTTCTGAGGTTACAAGATCCTATTTGTAAGCAGACAACTCTTTTCCTAATGGCTACTGTTCGTTTCCTCTTTCCTGGTTTTACTTTGGCTTTCTTCCCCTCAAGGGGATAGGGACATTCATCCATGATGTTTCTTTTACATTTGGATATTGGGGTTAAATAAATAATCAACCCTAAATAGGGCATCTCTTTAGGAAACTTATAAAGAACAAAAATTAATAAGAATGTCTCATTGAATTCTATTTTAGAAGTCCAACAAGATGGTGAGCAGATGAAGGAAAAGCGGAACTCTAAAAGCAAACTCATTAAGGAAGCTACATTCAAGAAGAAAAGTTCAGCTAGTAAGAAAAGCAGTGAGTATGCTTTGTTAGAGGGAAAAAGTGCCAGTACAAAACATCTTTCTTCAAAAAAAAGACATCTTAAATCCAATTTGCATGGAAAGAACTTGAATCAGAATTTAGATTTACCTGATCAGATTAAAAACTCTACAAAAAAGAAACATGAAAAACAAAAGAAACCATTCAGCCACACTGTATCTGATACAAAGAAAGATGAAATTTCAGCTAGAAAGAAATGTGAGAAAATACCCAACAAGTTATCTGGGAAAGGTGATAAAAATCGAACTGGCAAGAAATGTGAGAAAGTATGCCATCATAACTCGTCCCATACTAAGGAAGACAAAATTCAGATCGGAGAGAAACGGAAATCATCCAGCCGAAGTTCATCTACTAAGCCTGACAAAGCTCCAGCCTCTGGGAAACCTTATGAATGTAGTCAGTGTGGGAAGATCCTCAGCCATAAACAAGGACTCCTTGACCATCAAAGAACTCATACCGGGGAGAAACCATATGAATGTAATGAGTGTGGGATAGCTTTCAGCCAGAAGTCCCACCTTGTTGTGCATCAAAGGACTCACACTGGGGAAAAACCGTATGAGTGCGTTCAGTGTGGCAAAGCTCATGGCCATAAACACGCCCTTACCGACCATCTAAGGATTCACACTGGAGAAAAGCCCTATGAGTGTAATGAATGTGGGAAAACTTTTAGGCACAGCTCCAACCTTATGCAACATGTGAGATCCCACACAGGTGAGAAGCCTTATGAGTGTAAAGAATGTGGCAAATCCTTTAGATACAACTCATCTCTTACTGAGCACGTGAGAACACACACAGGTGAAATACCATACGAGTGCAGTGAGTGCGGCAAAGCTTTTAAGTACAGCTCATCCCTGACTAAGCACATGAGAATTCACACAGGGGAGAAACCATTTGAGTGTAATGAGTGTGGGAAAACTTTTAGCAAAAAGTCCCACCTGGTTATACATCAAAGGACTCATACAAAGGAGAAACCTTACAATTGTACTGAGTGTGGAAAAGCCTTCGCACATAGCTCGTCTCTTACTTACCATATGAGAACTCATACAGGCGATTGCCCCTTTGAATGTAAGCAGTGTGGTAAGGCCTTTAAGCAAATTGAAGGCCTTAATCAACACCAGAGAGTTCATACGGGGGAGAAACCTTACGAATGTGTTGAATGTGGGAAAGCCTTTAGTCAAAAGTCGCACCTCATTGTGCATCAGAGAACACACACAGGGGAGAAACCCTTTGAGTGCAATGAATGTGGGAAGGCTTTCCCTGCAAAGTCCCAGCTTGTTATACACCAGAGAAGCCACACTGGAGAGAAACCCCATAAATGCAATGAGTGTGGGAAAGCCTTCAAACAAATTGGTTCTCTTGTCAAACATATGAAAAGTCACTCAGACTAGCAATATCATGAGGGAAATTAATGTAGGAAGTCTGACAACTGACTGCTTTGGTCCTGTTTAACTTTAAAGATGTTTTCAATCTGATGAATATTAGAATTTTTTTTTTTTTTTAGGAAATCACTCCTTGTTAAACATGAGATAATTTGAATATGGATCTTTATATGAGAGCATTGGATGGTAATAAAAATTTGAACTTGATCTTAAACCTTTACAGAAGATACTGTATTTTTACACTTGTTATAAATTAGCTCCATACTTAGATTAAACTTTAAAAATTATAAATAAAGAGCCAAGGAGATATGTGATCAGTAAAATGCTTGTTAAGGAAATATAGGGACCTAAATCCCATCCTTAGAATCCAGGTAAAAAGCTAGATGTGGAGTGTACTTGCAATCCCAGAAATGGAAAAATTGGTGAGGGAGAGTCCCTGAGACAACCTGGCCAGCCAGACTAGCCTAATTCGCAAGCCCTAGGTCACAGGAAGAAACTTTGCTTTAAAAACAAGGTCCAGAGCTCGTGAGAAACAATGCCCAAGACTGGCACATGTGTACACACACGTGGCAATGCACACACACATTTGTGAAATGGTAACTAATTAGAGCCACAAACATGAAGCAATTGATGAACTTTTTAGATGTTGTGTACTTACGTAGTAAAATTAGTGTTTAATTTCCATTTAGGCTTACTGCATACTTACTGCCTTGTGAGAGAAACAGCGTGGTCAGCTCCACTGGCGTCATCTAGCTTTCCTTGTTAATGTCTTTCAGCTTCTGAATCAGTATAAAACTTTGGTTTTTTTAGCTTGGATTGGTTTGGTTTGATTTGGTTTGGTGTTTTGTTGTTTGTTTTGTCTGAGACAGCATCTCACTGTGTAGTCCTGTCTAGCCTGGAACTTGCTGTGTAGACCAGGCTGGCCCTGACCTCATAGAGATGTGCCTGTCTTTGCCTCCCAAGTCTGGAATTAAAAGCTTCAATAGAAAACTTTAAGGGTTTTTGTCTAGAAATTAATAAGAGGTTAATAAAAAGTGGAAAAACAGCTGAAATGTGCTGGTAGTGAATTATACTTGTTATATTGTTAAATATGAAAATATAGATTGTTGAACAGTAAATATAGTGTGTTTTCATTGCGGACAAAAAGTGTGTGTATTTGTCTTTGTCTTTTTCTGTCTATTTTTGTGTACACACATATACACACATAAATATATATACATAGATATATGTGGGTATATCCATATATTTATATATGAACAGACTTGTTTTTTTAATCTAGAAAATTAGTAGTGGCTGCCACTAAACACAGGAGAACAGGATTGAGGTCGGACATTTTTATCATGTATATATTATATTAAAAGACTTTTGTATGTACAAATTAACAGCTTAAAAGTACAGCTGAGTCTATTCCACAGTATTTGACAAAGTGATACAAGTTCTCTGCTCCTTTGTGAACTTCATTTGAAATGCACGGCATTAAACCTTGATACTGAGTCCACAAAGATTTTCTTATTGAACAGAGGGTTTGCTAACATAATGGCTCCCAACTGTAACTGCTTTATTTCTTTTGTTTGCTATTAAAAATTAAAGATGACTTCTGATCACAGGTGAATGGAAGTGGTATTTTATTTCATAGTCAGAGTATAATTCACAAATGCTTTAGCGGGGGTGGGGGTGGGGGTGGGGTTCAACTGTGTCGCAGCAAATGCCTCCGCATCCTGTTCTCGCCCAGGGGCAGGTGTTGCTGATGGACTGCTCCCTCAGCTTCTCACAGAGTCTGCTTCAGTGCGCTTGTCAAGCATGCATTCCAGACTGCATCAGTCTGCCTTTGTTCAGGAGACCAGTATACCGTTAGGTGCTGTATTAGCTACAGGGTCTGTCTTGCAGCTCACAGCTCATCATCTAGGGCAGGATCCTAGAAGTAAGAGCTGAAGCAGAGCCCAGAGAGGGGAGCTGCTTACTGGCTTGCTTCTCAGAGCTTGCTCAGCCTGCTTTATTGTGCACAGGACTATCAGCCAGGGACAGCACCTCCTACAGTAAGCTGGGCACTCTCACACCCACACAATAAGCACTAAACAAGTAGGTGATTAAATGCCCTCTACAAATAATTCACTCTTGTTCTTCCTAACTTCCTCATTTCAGAGAACAGGAAAGTATAAATATGGATATGCATACATTATACATGGATACAATAATCACATACATGGTTATTTTATAAGACTGTGTTTCTCAGTTTTTCTCTTACCCTGGCTAGCATTAAAATAATCAAGACTCTATTATATTTGTCTAATAAGCTTCACAACACAATAACTAAGCAGTTATTACTCTGCTCTTAACCCTCTAAGCTAGTTTGGTGTCCTCCCAATATAGATCCCATAAACACTTGCACTTTGTGGCTTTCCTGATCCAGCTTTTCTCTCCCATCTCTCCTGGACCTCTGCCCTTGGCTGAATCCCCTACCTCCTCGTCTAACTTCTCCCCTGTTCAGTGGCTGGCTGTCAGCTGCTTTATTGGCATATCAGGGGACAATTGGAGAGCAGTGTTTACACAGCATTGAGGCAGGAGAGCCTCAGAACAAGCATTGCAACCAGATATGGGGGAAGGGCTACAGAAATCAGCATTTGATCAGCACAATAACTTTGTTCTACACACACACACAAAGTGAGCAGTGAAAAAATAGGGTCTAAACCTCTAAACCAAAAATATGGAAACTTTAGTGACCAAAGTTGCCTGAGGGATTTGGTAGGACACTAACTTCCACCACCACCACCCCCCTTTGGTTTTTCTGTGCAGCCCTGGCTGTCCTGGAACTCACTGTGTAAATGAGGCTGGCCTTGAACTCAGAGATCAGCCTGCCTCTCTAGTGCTGGGGTTAAAAGCATGTGCCACCACCACCCAGCTGTTGGTACTGACATTTTAAATATAAATCTTTGGATTTCCCCAGACGTTCCAGAACTTACTTCATTTTCCTTCTACATCCCAGAACAAGAGGGGCAGGCCATTTATGTCCTATCTGTGGGCTTGATGTAACCTAACCTGGAGCCACTAATCTTGCTACAGAAAGTGGACAGTCAGTTGTGTTACCTGAAGCTCTGTGCATTGGATCTTCCCTAGGCGGTGTCACTGAGAAGCATCCCTGATGGGAGGCTCAAGCACAACTCCCATTTTTAGTTATCCTCCCAGCACCTCCAGCTCATGCAGCAGAGAATTCCAGATTTCTCCCCCTCGAGTTAACTGTCAGAATTTCTCTCAGTAACTGAAGATATGAGCTGCACAGAGGTTCTAATGTATCTGTGACAAACGTGCACTGTGCTTGCTTGTATCTTTGTTGTCTAGAATTTTTTTTTTGAAACCAAAGCTTCCATTCTTCAATGTTCTAAAGCACAAACTCAGAAAGTTTACACTAAAGAAGACCTCTTAGCTGGCAGTGGTGTCAAACACCTTCAATCCCAGCACTTGGAGAGGCAGGACAGGCGGATCTCTGTGAGTTTGAGGCCAGCCTGGTCTACAGGGGGAGTTCCAGGACAGCCAGGGCTGTACTGTGATTTGTCTTAGGTCCCTTGCCCTTTAAATAAGCCCCTGTTGCTAGTCAATTGGCCCAGTGGAAATTTTTCAAAATTGGGACTGCTTGACCCAATGACCTTCAGTGTTGGATATTTTAAAAAGCCAACAGAGGCTGAGAAAGGGGATTGGGTAGAGTGAGAAGACAAGGCAGGTGGGCTAGCACAGTGAGCTAGCAGGAAAAGGCAGTTGGTTCAGAAGATACTGTTAGGAGACAGTTGAGCTAGGAAAAGCTGAGCTGAGCTAATTGGCTAGAACAGTTGTTATAGTTTGGAGCTGCTAGTATTGGGAAAAGTGGGAGAAGGGACTGTTTAAGCATGATGTTGGGGAACTGAGGGAGGAATAGTTGGGAGAAACATTTGGAGGGGCTGAGCTGGAAACTGGGAGGAACGGTTGGGAAAGAAATTAGATTCATGGATTGTTTTAAAAACAAAATCTCAATCATTTTATTTTTACCAGTAAAGAGTTGGGAGCCAGATGTTGGGGTGAAAAACTACTAGCTCAGAGAGGCAGAGAAAGCACCCAGCTGATCTTCCTACTCAGCAGATGTCCCAGAAGGAAAAAGATTTTTTACTCATCTCCCATCCCAGAAGGAAAAAGGCAAAAGCCCCTTCTTCACACTGTCTTAAATATCCTCTCAATGTCCCTTGAAAGGAGGGACTCATTCTGTTTACTCCCTGACAGCTGGCTGCTTGGCCTAGGGTTGACTTTATTTAATCCTGTTTACAGAAAGCTCTTTGATTAAAGGTGTGGGTTAGGGCTGAGCCACACCACAAGTATCTGTTTACAATAAACAGAAAGCACTTGGGTTAAAGGTGTGGGTTAGGGTTGAGCCACACCAAACAAGAAACAGGTTTTTACAATTCAGAATCTTGGGATTCACAGTGGGATCAAACATTCTGCCTGAAAGGATCTCTCTTTCCTCTCTATTCTTCTTTCTCTCCTATCTAGTGTCAGGGGGTCAAACTGAGGGAAATAAAGGGCAGGGAAAAAGAACCCACAGAGTAGCAATGACAAGCTACACAGGGCTACACAGAAAGCTTGTCTGGGGGGTGGGGTTGGGAGAAGAGCTCTCTAAGATTCAGGATACAGGTCTGGAGAGATGGCTCGGTGGCTAAGAGCACTGGATTCTCTTCCAGAGGATCTGGGTCTGAGTCCCAGTAGTCACATGGCAGTTTCACAACTGCAACTCCTGTTCCAGGGGATCCAATAGCTGCCTCTGTCCAACATGGGGACCAGACACACCCATTGTGCACAAACATATACACAGACAACAAACACTCACACATGTAAAAATAGTTATTTTAAAAACCAAATGGATTTTCTGTGCCTACTCCCACTCTGAATAATGACATGGAGACATTTATTTATAATAGCTTTAGGCTTTTAGCTTATGCTTGTTCCTAACCAGCTCTTCTAAGCTGTGTTAACCCATTTATATTAATCTATGTTCTGGCATGTGTCTTACTACCTCTCCTCAGCGGCATAGATCTGACCTCCTCCCACCTCCTGATTATCTCCCAGAATTCCTATCTCTGGTGCTCCCAAGAAATTCCCATTTTAGAGTTTAAAATAAATTAAGTTGAAATAGAAGAGTCTCATGAAGAAAAAATTTAATTAAAGGGATATATTGGAATAGAATGCAAATAAGATCTATGGGCTGGAAAATAGAAAATTAACCATGTACAGAAAAAAAATATATATAAAGAAATCACAGCACTCAGGTTCTTTTTCTTTTTTAAGACAGGCCTTTCACTGTGCTTGGCTGTTCCGGACTCCCTTTGTAGACCCGGCTGGCTTCGAACTCACAGTGATCCTTCCTCTGCCTCCTTGAGTGAGCCACTTCACTTGGTGTGCCCAGGTTTTTAAAGAGGTAGAGCAAACAGGCAAAAATACACCTGTGCTGGCTCTTCCTGCTTGTTAACTTGCCAGCATCTGGAATCACCCAAACCCGGGAAGCCACCAGTTATACTGAGGGACTTTTTTCCTCAGTTAAATCATCTGAAAGAGGAGGAAGCACTTTAACTCTGGATCTTTTGGAAGGGGTGGGAGACAATCTTTAATCTGGCCCGCACTTCCTGGTACCAGTCTCTATAAAGGACATGAAAGAAGGAAGCTTGCTCTCTCTCTGCTTGCTCTCACGGGCAAGTTTATTCCTTCACTGTCATTAGAGCCTACTTTTTCAGGATTCTAGCTCATACCAAAGACCAGCTGAGACACCCAGTCTCATGGACTGAACAGCTACTGGATTCTAGGGCCCTGCATTGGCAGACAACCATTGCTGGATTAGCTGGGTTAGCCATGAGCCGATCTAGTCCTCCCCCCCCCCCCAGACAGTTGTATGTATACTGTAGATTTTCTTCCTCTGGAGAACCCCACCTAAATAAACTACCACAAAGGCATTTACACTTGTTTTGTACTGGGTAAGAAATGATGAGAGTACTTGGAAAGAAACAAACAGAAAAATGTCTTCCAATGCCATAAAAGCAAATACAAACTGAAGGACTGAGAACAGGTCCCTATGGAGAAAAAGCTCAGACCATCTAAAACAAATTCAGTGGAAGTCTCTAATTTCACAGGTAAGAGTAGAGCTTGCTGGAGGTCAGTGGTAAGCTGTCAGTCACTGACACCTGCGTTCAACCCTGAGCACTCAAAGAACAAAAGAAAAGAATGTAACTCAGTGATTAAAAAAACTGTAACCCTCTTAGTTAGGATTTCTATTGCTATGACTAACATCATGACACACACACACAAAAAAAAAAGCAAGTTAGGGAGAAAGGGCTTTATTTGGCTTACACTTCAGATTAACATCCACCACCGTTGGAGGAACTCGAGCAAGACTGGAACTTGGAGGCAGGAGCTGCTTTGGAGGCCTTGGATGGGCGCTGTTTATTGCTCTGCTTCACATGGTTCCTTCAGCCTGCTTTTTTTACAGAACCCAGGACTGAAAGAATCAGACTAACTTTGTAACCTATGTTTCTTTTAACTGCCTTATAACCTACAGTTTTAGGCCTATGTTAATTAAAGCCTTTTAGTGCTTCTCCAGAGAGCCGAGGAATGTAAAAGTTCCTGCCATCAGCCATCTGTGAGGGCAGAGATAAGGAAGAGAACAAGCAGAGATCCCTACTAAATGAAGAGTAAATCACGATTGGGGCCTGAGAAATGGGCCTTGTTTGAAAACCGGGCCAAATGACCCCAATCCTCCTCCTGCATAGCTCCTGACCTTTGATCCAAAGCCTGTAACCCCCATTCCTCAGAATAGACACGGGATAAATTAGTTACTCTACCATCTTTAACTGTGGCTATATCTCATGTGGCAAGAAATTCCAAACTGACTTGGAGATCAGATATTTACAGCAGGACTGACTGGACCTAAGGGTGCCCAGAACCAACCAATTATTTAAAAGTTAAACACCTCCTCCAATCCTAAATTGCCAAGATAGCAACCCCAGGAGATTCCCGCCTTCTGCCTTTTAAAAACCTAAGGTCTTTGTCTCCTGGGACCACTCCTAGCTGACCAGCAGGGGTGACCCCATTGCGCAATGGTCAAGAGTAACCTATTGCATTTTTTTGCATCGATGGATGATTAGTTTCCTGAGTTCTCTTCATACCTTCTTATATTTAGGCTCGTGCTGGGCCTAACAGGACCACCAGCCCAGGGAGGGCCCACCCACCATGAGCAGTGCCCTCCACCACCCATGACTAATTGAGAAAATGCCTTCCAGCTGGATCTCATGGAGGCATTTTTCTCTACAGAGGTTTCTTGTTCTCTGATGACTCTAACTTGTGTCAAGTTGACACACAAAACCAGCCAGAACAGAAATCAAGGCTTTTAATGGAAACATTCGTTCGAAACATTTGTAATGAAAAATGTGATTAATATTTCAAAGTGGATTAAAATTGGATCCCTTGGAACTGGAGTTAGGGATGACTGTGAACCACCGTGTGGGTGGGGATCAAACCCAGGTCCTTTGAAAGAACAGCCTGGGCTCTCAACTGCTGACCCACCTTCCCAGCCCTCCGATCTGTTTACAGTTTTTTAGGTTTATTTTATGAATGTGTATGAATGTTTCGGCTGCATGAGTGGTCTGTTCTCCACATGCCTCAGGAGATGAGAAGAAGGGTCCTGGAGCTATAGATGGTTGTAAGCTATCACGTGTATACTGGAGACTGAACTCAGGTCCTCTGTGACGGCATCGAGTGTTCCTCACCACAGAGCCACCCCTCCAGCTTCAATTCTTCTGTTTTTAAAAGAGACCGGAGACGGTGGTGGTGGCACACCTGTAACCCCAGCACTCAGGAGGCAGAGGCAGGGGGATCTGTGTTAGTCCGAGGCCAGCCAGGTCTACAAAGCGAGTCCAGAACAGCCACGGCTACACAGAGAAACCATGTCTCGAAAAACTAAAATAAAAAATAAATAAAAAGGACCAGAATGGATGAGTACAAGTTTGGTGCTCTAACTCTCGGGATACTGGCTGAGAATTATACATACAAACAGAATATGAAAGCACAAACGCAGAGACCTAACAATGCCCGGAAGAAAGGAAGCCCCAGTTACGCTTCTGTAGACTAGAGCACAACACCCAGGTTGGCCAGTAGGGGGCATCCCTGCTCCTTGCTGCCATTCCGTCCAGCCGCTTAAACCTCTGAGAGCCCACGCTTCTTGAGCGACTGATGGCCACGGGGAAGTGTGCTTAAGTCTTACTCCCTCATCTGTAGACGAGCCTAGCAGAGCTGTGCGTTTGTAATTACAGAGACGGGGCGTGGGTGCTGGGTCTGCTCTGTTACCTCTGTTCCCGTCCGTGTTTGGTTTGTCAGCCTTTGAGCAGCTCCCTCCACGCTTTCACAGATCCAATTAAAGCTCGCTTGCCTAACGGACGGCTTACACTGCGTGCAGGTAAGCTGGGCGCCACAGTCGTCTAACACTGAATGTCGCATAAGCTGGTACTTCCCTGCACAAATAAAACTTCTTCAGTTGTTTTATTATAAACAAATGTCTGACACTGGATTTATAAATAGTGTCTTTGAAGAATGGAGATTAAATATATATATTTCAAGTAGCTCCATTCTCTGTGCTCATTCAAAAACTATTTACATTTTTTGTATCTAAATAAAATCAAAGTGAACATCAAAACTGATCTTCTCTTCAGAAAACCAATTCTCAAACTTACAATGAAACCGCTTCCCAGTTGATGTTTGTCAAAAGGATTTCAAGGGTCAAAGCCAGCGCTCGCCTCCTCATCCACATACGCACATATAATAACAACATTTTTAGCATCTGTTTTGTTTTTAATTTTTAATGTACTTATGTGCGTGCACACGTGTGGGCGTGTGTGCTGAGTGTGGACAGGAACATGCAGAGGCCTGACAAGGGTATCTGACCTGGAGCTGGTTCTGCAGGTGTCTGTGAGCCGCCTGATATGGCTGCTAGGAACTCCGGTTCACCCAGGTCCTCCGGAAGCGTGTCCGGGGACACGCTTAACCATCGAGGCACCTCTCCAGCACCTAAGTAACTTCTTTAAATATCTAGTTTTAAGTTTTTCACACTCATGTCTAAAATAATTTTTTAAACCTGTCATTTAAAACCATGTATCATGGTCCAGGAAAAAAGAATTAACATCAACATTTGCTACCATTCAGTTGGACCATATAAATTGCCAATACAGTTCATTTTTTACCTCTAAGATGATAGTTATATGTGTTTCAGCTCAGTACTTTCCAAGTCCTGAGCATAATTCATAAAACTATGACAAGATTTATAGAAAATTATTAATAATGAAGAGGGAAAGAAAGACAGAAGCGAGACTTGCCTACATCACAAAGGTTCAAAGCCAGCACCTTCTCTGTATGCATCATAGCAGCAATTCTGTTTCACCCAGCATCTGTTATATGCCTCCACAGCAGATCAAACACCTTCATAGCCACTTGTACATAGATACAAACATAAGGTTTCAAAACACTGGCTGAAGGCGATATTTTATTCTGCTTCTCATGCAGAGTTGTTTTTGTTTAGTTTTTACCTTCATTAATAACTGTTCTGGTTAGTTTTTTTTGTTTGTTTGGTTTGGTTTTTGTTTTGTTTTGTGTTTTGTTTTTTGTTTTTGTTGGGTTTTTTTTGTTTGTTTGTTTGTTTGTTTTTGCTTCAACTTGACAGAAGCTAGAGTTATTTGCAAAGAGGAAACTTCAAGTGAGAAAATGCCTTTGTGAGACTGGCCTGCTGGCAAGTCTGTGGGGCTTTTTCTTGAATAATGATTGATTCATGACAGCCAGCTCACTATGGAAATGCCACCCTGCACAGGTGGTCCTGAGTTTTATAAGAAGGCAAGCTCACCATCCACAGGGAAGAAGCTAGGGAGCCAGGTTCCCCTATGGCCTCTGCTTTAGTTCCTGCCTCCAGGTTCTGTAATGCTAGGTTCACAGGACCCTCAGAGACCACCAGGAGATGACTCGATACAATTGCAAGAGAGCTTTATGATGAGAGTGATCGAACTCAGGACCCAAGTCTCACTGACACAGCAGTAGAGAAGTGGGACCCCAAGCTCTGAGTGAACAAGATTTTTAAAGGGAAAGTCTGTGAGCAGGGGGTTTCCATGGCAGCAAGCAGGGGGGGCACAAGCCTTGGCGTTACAGAATTGGGTGAAGTTTAGCAGGGCAGGGTGACCTTTTCTGAGGCACACAATCACAGTGGCTAAAGCATATAATCACAATGGCTATTCTTCTAAACTATATCTGAAACATTGGGGAGAATTTTCCCACCCGATTCTCAACCGATTCCTATTGACTATTGCCAGGGAGTTTGTCTCTATTTTCTATGAAGCATTTATTCTGTTATATTTCCTGGAGGCTGTTGCTAGGAGAGTTAACTTTGTTTTCTGCCAGGTGTACATTCTGTGATATTTCCTGGTACATGAATTCAGTTCCCAGTCAAGGTCTTTATTTCAAAATGGAGTTACCCAGGCTAACTTAAGCTCTTCAGTTCTTGCATTGAGCTCCTGCCCCCTGGCCTCCCTTCATAACGGACTACGACAGTAAAGTGAAATAAACTCTTCCCTCCCAGGTTTCTTTTGGTCTTGGTGTTTACCACAATTACTCCAAAATTTATCCATATAAAGACACAGAAAATCCCAAATTGATCTTGACACTTCACACTCCCTAAACACCATGTAGTTTCTCTCTAGAAGTGTCTCATTCCAGCTATCGTGGGAGTAGCCAGAAGGATCTCTTACCAGCGTGTTCCAGGACCTTCCTTCATGATCTCCAAGCACAGTGGTCCTCAGCCCTCCTAAAGCTGCCACCCTTTAATACAGTTCCTCATGCCGTGCTGACTCCAAACAAAATTACTTCGTTGCTGCCTCGGAACTGTAATTTTGCTACTGCTGTGAATTGTACTGTGACTATCTGACATGCAGGATACCTGAAGTGCGGCCCCTGGGGAGGCTGTGACCCACGTGTTAAGACATAGCGATAGCACCTTCTTAGGCTCTTCCCATTCCTTCCTTTTGAATTTGTTACCCAGAAGCAGCCAGATGAACTTCGGAAAGCACACCTCTTACCATGTCCCTGCCGTACTTTTACTCCTCAGTTGCTTCTCATTTATATGAGAACCAGCTACCTACCAAGCTCCTCATGGGCCCGCATGAGCTGATATGGGATGAACTGTACCAAAACTACATGCATTGGAAGCTTTACCCACAGTGCCTGGGAGGGTGATTTGACGTGATTATGGTAAGATAAGATCTTTAGGGTGAACCCTAACATGATATGACCAGTATCCTTACAATAAAAACTAGGATACAGGCTGTACCCCAGGGAATACTTCCTCAAGACACGAGAAGGCAGCTGCCTACAATTCTCCTGAGAAAGACCTTGGGAGAAAATGAACACTGAGGAGCACTTCGGTCTTAGAGTTCTGGCTTCTAGAAATGAGAACATTTAATTTCTGCTGTTGAAGTCACCAATAGTGCATGACGCTGTGAGGGCAGCCCTGGCAAACTGGCACGACCCCTTCTCTAGCCTCGACTCACTTTGCGGGTCCCATGCTCACTATGCTCCAGCAAAGCAGCTTTTTCTTTGGTTCTTTGAACTGTCTGTACTTATGCTTGTCATGGTCTTTGCATAGATGCTCTCCCCACTTCTGGCCTCTGCATATATATTCTCTCCGCTTCCTAGAACAACCTTTGCCTATTTCCCGTTGGTCTAGTTCATTTTTTTTTTCATTTAAAAATTAGATTACTTTATGTGTGTGTCAGATCCCCTGGAACTAGAGTTATGGACTCCTGTGAGCCACCATGTGGGTGCTGGGAACTCAACCTGGGTCCTCCAAAAAAGCAAGGGCTCTTAACCATTGAGTCAGCTCCTCAACCCCTCCATCTTTCTGTGTCACCCTACATTCCTTTATTCAACTATTAGTTACTGGGTGCTAATTAAATGCCTGCAAAATGCTAACCCTTCTGAGCATGCAGCAGTGTGTAAGCATGGCTCTTGGCCTCAGTGGGCCTACAGATGCCCACTTAAACATCTTTGTATTGCAGTGTTTCTAGGACAGCTACCCATTAAGACCTCCTAGGAAAAGACTGCCTGAGGATAGCAGAATGGAACGCCAGACATCAAGCTAGCGTAGCTTAGAGCCCACCTCCAACCTTGAAGAAAGGATGGCTTGGAGTGAGGAGTGTGGGTAGCTGGCAGTCCCAGCTGTTAATTGTTTTGGAGCTCCCTCATCTTTGAGCTAAGATGCTGGTCTCTTTGGGGTGCACTCTCCAATGACTGAACGAAAGTGTGACATAGCATGTCTGCCTAACACAAGACAGCTTCCCTTCCTTGACTCTGCTGCTTCCTAGCTCCTCTGGTCCTTCAAGAGTTACTTTCCAATAATCTCTTTGCCTCCTAAATCTGTCTCTGCCTCTGGTTTCCAGTGGGCCATGCTAGCTTTTGGAGCTAAGCAGGTGCCTTCGGTAGCTTTAAGCATCCTCTGACACTGCCAGGAGCAGGTGGTTCAGAACGGGTCCTGAGCCAGTATAAGCAGGATGTACTACCACTCAAGCTGCTAAGGGATTAAAGGATATTTCCCATCTGGGACATGAAGCAAATAACCCCATGTTCCTTGGCGATGAATATACCTTGGCATCATATAAGCGACCCAAATGTTTCCACAGGCTTTCTGAATGAGCTGTTTGTTCAATTAGTTGAGAGTGAGCCTAAGGTCAAGGTCCCTTAATTCATTTCCTATTAGCCAGTCAGTTTTAGAAATGCTGGCCTGTCAAAAATGGTCTGTTAGCTGTTTATATGTAAATGTCGTAGACCCCTTTATGTAGTCATTTCTCAGCTGCCTCAGCTTTTCAGTGACATAAACCGTTTACATGTGGTGTCAGGTGGAGAGGCCATGTGGACTTGGTTAGTGACAAGGATGGTGCCTGAATTAAAGTCATAAGTGGGGAATTGCTTCTGCCTTCTGCTGTGGAAGCATCTTCTAGTTCATTATTAGAAAAGCGAAATTCCATAGCCAGGTGTAATCCCAGAATTCAGGAGGCTGGAGCAGGAGGATTGCCACAAATCCAAGACCATTCAGAACTAGACAGTAAGTTCAAGGCCAGGTGAGGTGCTCTGAAGAAGGGTCATGGGTCAGCATGGGCCGGGCAGCTTCCAGAAATGTCAGGCCAGGTCCCCAGGACTCACACTAAAAAGCTGGTCATGGCTGAATGCACTTTTAACCCCAGCACTGGAGGGTGGAGACTGGGGGATTGCTGGGACTTGCTGGCCAGCCAGTCTAGCTGAAACACCGAAAACTCCAGATTCCTCGGGAGACCCGGTCTCACGGTGGGACAATAAGATAAAAAGAGATGGGGGGGGGGGGCTGAAGTCCTGTTTGGACTTATGCATATGTTAACAAAAGCACAGACATGTGCACACATGCACACGTGCACACACACCATGAACAACAACAAAAAGAAGAGGAAAGAGAAGTGATAATCCTGAGTCGACCTTTGCCCCTTTCATCCGAATACTTGTAGACCGAGAGAGCTGTTGTCGCACCTCATTCAGTCAACCGTGAGCTACACCCACGCTTCCATATTTTAAAGAAATCCATGTGCAGTTTCTTTACTAGTACCTGCCAGGCAGACACAGGTAGCGCTCTAGAGCACTGCTCATCCCCCTTTCTCCTATTTGGCCATCCTCCCTGTGTGGTAAAAAAATCCTGTCCTATGTAGTGAGGTTAAGCACAAAGGCTGCTGGGTTAAAACCTAACTCCTCCCGTTGACTGGCTGTGTGGCCTCGGACAGCTACTTCATCTCTGAGTCTTAATTGGTAAGATGAGTAAAACAACACGTGGCATATAAGGCTGATGAAAAGTTGAAATAAAAATAAAATGTACTAAGTACGTGTCTCTTTCTTGAGTTATTTCCCCATATCAAACACTATTCTACGTCTCTAGGTAAATGAAATTTGTGCTGATACAAAGTATGTTCCCATTCTAACAATGTGTCTTTGTAAGCAGACGCTGGCAAAATTTCTGCTTGGACCTCCATCTGCAAATATTGACTCTGAACAATACTGTTTTTCTTTAATACTGAGATTATGTCCAGTCTGTTAAAGTCCAAAGTTCCCTAAGGTAAAAACAGCTGACGCTCCTTAACTGTTATCTTAAAAGTTTAGATTCTGGATCAATGCCATCTGTATAAAGCTGGGAGACTTGGTGGGGGAGGCTATCATTTTAGCCTCGGGAAGATCTTTCTTGAAAGTCTTTAAAAATATTTTTAAGATGTATTATTTTTGTGGTATGCCTGAATGCATGTGTGCAGGAGGCCACAGGGGCCAAGAGAGGGTATGTGTTCCCCTGTAACTGAAGTTAAAATCAGTTGTGAGCTGCCATGTGGGTGCTGGGAACTGAACCTGGGCCCTCAGCAAGAAAAAGGTTCCAAGGATCTGTCTCCCTCTTCTGAGCTCCACAGCACCAGGCATGCACATGGTGCGCAGACACACATGCAGAACAAGCACTCACACACATAAAAGAAAAATAAATCCTTTAGCCGGGTGGTGGTGGGCACCTTTAATCCCAGCATGTGAGAGGCAGCGGCAGGCAGAGCTCTGATTTTGAGGCCAGCCTGGTCTACAGAGGAGCTCCAGTACAGTCAGGGCTACACAGAGAAACCCTGACCCAAAAAAATTATATAATATATATAATATATACATTGTTACGTAAATATAGATATATATATTTAATCATAAAAATGATTAATGCATCTTCCACAGTTCACGTGGGTCTTTTTGTTGTTTGGTTGTTTGGTTGTTTTAGCCTTGGCTGTCGTAGACTCACTTTGTAAACCAGGCTGGCTTTAAACTCATAGCAATCTGTCTGTCTCTGCCTACCTGAGTGCTGGGATTAAAGGTGAGTGCCACCACGCCTGGCTTCCAACTGAGACTTTTTTGTTTGTTTGTTATTGTTTACAATTTATTCATTTTATATTCCAATTGTAGCACCCACCCTTATCTCCTCCTGGTCCCACCCTCTGTCCCTCTTCCCCCCAGCCCCTTCCCCTAGTCTACTGAAAGGAGGAGTCCTCCTCCCCTGCCATTTGACCCTAGCTTATCAAGTTTCATCAGGACTGCCTGGATCCTCTTCCTCTGTGGCCTGGTAAGGTCGAACTGCTAGGGGCAAGTGATCAAAGAGCTAGCAACTGAGTTCATGTCAGAGACAGTCCCTGCTCTCCTTACTCAGGAACCCACATGGCCACTGAGCTGCCAGTGGGCAGCAGGGGGTCTAGGTCCTCTCCATGCATGGTCCTTGGTTGGTGTGTCAGTCTCTGCAGGCCCCTCTAAGTCCAGATTGTTTGGCTTTGTTGGTCTCCATGTGGAGCTCCTGTCCCCTCTGGATCCTTCTGTCTAGATGTCCCTCAATGGAAGAATGGGCACAGAAATTGTGGCACATTTACACGATGGAATACTACCCAGCTATTAAAAACAAGGGAATCAGGAAATTTTCAGGCAAAAGGATGGAACTAGAAATGATCCTCCTGAGAGAAGCAGAAAGACAGCCATCTGAGTCTTAAAGCAAGATTCTCTACACACTTGACCTTTTAGTTCAGTCCCATCCCCCCATCCCCCCCATAATTACTTTCTGATTCTAAGCCAGAGCCAAAATTACATCTGCTTCCAAATGGCAGCTCTCTAAAGCATCCACTATTTTTCTTGAGAATGTTTTTAGGAAATGTAAGGTTATTAAATCTATCTATAGGAGATGAGATTGCCAAATTTGAAAAGGGCAGTAATAATCCTTGGCTTCACATCATTAAATGAGAAAACATTTCACAGAGCCTGAGGGAAGCGGAAGAGACCCATGTAGAAAGAAAACAAAAAACAAAACACAAAACAAAAAAACCCACTGGACTCAGAAAGTATATAAGGGCAAAGGATCTGCGAGTGGAGCAGCCGCCATTGCCGAAAGACTCCGTCCTGACGAAGAGACGACTCTATTCCCTCCCAAATGAAGCTGCTGCTGCTGCTGCTGGGTCTGGGGCTGACCCTAGCCTCTGTCCACGGACAGCCGTTTGATCCCAAAGAGGTAGCCTGGTGGGGAATCGTGACTTCTCATCCATTCAGTGCTCTTGGGGAACCCTGAAGCCAAGTGGGTGCTTTGAGGGGAGGGGTGGAGCCCTCAATCCATTAGACACAGGAGTGGCTTCAGACCTTGAAGAAAGCTTGCATGCTATTCAGCTCTAACAACATGTGGGGACCTTCGTTCTCACTGAGAAACAGGAACAGGATAGTAAGTATTGTGCCAACTAACGTGAGCTCTGTTCCTGTGGGTGCTCATGCCCCAGCACACAGGCCAGAGTTCAAGCAGAAACATGGCCTGCCCGTTCTCTCTTAACCACTTGCTTATCTATTACAGCTTGAGGGGGAATGGCATACCATTAGGTTGGCCTCTAGCAGAAAAGAAAAGGTAGAAGAAGGAGGAAGCATGAGAGTCTTTATGGAGCACATGAAGGCGTTCAAGAACAAATCCATAGGCTTCAAATTCCATACTGTGTAAGTGTGGGGTTGTTGGCTGAGAAAGAGGAAATGGAAGCCTGACGTGATCTCAGGCCTCTACACACACACACACACACGTATGCACATAGAATGTGGAGGCACATGTACATGTGTGTATATTTGTATGTATACATAGAAACCTGTGTCCCTCACAGCATGTACTTGTACACGCAGACACACATGTGTCTGTGTGGAATATATATGACATTAAACCAAGATTTCATAACCAGGGTTTTTTCAAAAGTCAGAAACATGAGTTGGTACCGGAATAGGTTCACTGGGAGTGGGATAAGTCATAGAGCATTAAGCGCATTAAGGAGACAGTCTAGCACAGGTTAAGAAGATATGATCATGAGTTAAATTTTCCTTATTAGTTGTTAGCCAAGAAAATCCACCCGCTTTTACTCACATTTCCTGTAGTGAAAGGAGATACTAACAGCTCTCTTCCGTGGGTCCAGGGCCTCACCAGGCCCCCCTTGCACAGCGCTGACTTGCGGCAGATGTGGCCATCTGGCCGCCGTCCGCACAGGCGGCTGGAGCACAGTGCTGCTGCCGGGCGGGCGGCGTCACAGCTGTAACGGTGCTGCAACGCGCTTGTTCTCTTTAAAATAACGGACAAATGGGTGATGACTAAAGTACCAAACAGAAGGGCAATAACATCAATAAGAGCCTTTGCTAATTTTAGAAGAAGATTCAAAGCTAAATGGAATCCGAAACTGGAGATGTGGGTGTAGAACAGAGGGTAAGGACGGCAGCCACATCAATATGACCTCAGCACCAGCTCGCTCTGTTTTTCAGTGCAAATGAAGAGTGCGTTGATCATTACGAAGTTGCTGACGAAACAACAGAGCCTGGTGAATACAGTGTTGAATGTAAGTATATAACAAGTCTATATATTTATCATGGGAGTTTGGAAAACCCTAATATCCTCATTGTGTGTGTGGGGGGGGGGGATTGAACTCAGGGCCTTGCACGTACTAGTCAAATTCTCCATTACTGAGCTACATCCCCAGCCCTCTTCAGAATCTGTCACTTCCTGGTCATTGTCTATTTAGCTAATGGAATGGAGGCTCTCTAATAGCTATCACCCGGCGGTGTCCTTCCGTGGCCCAGGGTCCACTTCTTCCCTCTGTGCATCAGGCACTGGTGTGCACAGGTGCTGGACTCCAAGCCGGAGGCTTAGCTGGGGAGGGGGGAGGAGAGCACCATCTCCGGTTCTGCTCCTCCAGTGACACAGCTCTCTTCAGCGGGGGAGTGAGAGCAATATAAACCTTGGGGAAGTGGGTGGGGGTTTTCAGGTGAGTGGACATCACTGGCTGGGGCTGAGGCTCTGGGAACGCTTCATTTACAAGGAGAGGGATTCCAGGCGCCTGCTAGACATGTCCTAGCCACCAGGCTACGTGACTACCTCCGAGAACGGCACGGTGGGGGTGTCACAGGGCTCTGCACCAGGGCGTGCAGGCACAGCACAGGGAGGTAACCCTGAAAATCTCAATCTTGAGACCCATCTCACCCTCACTCTTGCCCAGGCCGGTTCCCCCAGTCACATGGTTCATGGGCCCCACGGGGCAGCGGGCAGGTGGAACAAGTACGGCGAGATGGCTTCTTCCGGCCAGCTGTCTGCACCTCACCTCACTCGGGATGCAGCAGCACTAGACAGGCGTAGATGCAGACATTTGACACAGCTTGTGAAGACAGAGACACATCGCTGGAAGCTACAGAGGGGCGCAGATGGACTGCACACGGGATGGGAGAGGCCGAGCTGCTGCTGCAGCTAACTGTTCATAGTGGATGACCTAGCAGTGTCCCTTTTCTTAGAAGTTATTTCATGAAGTCCAGAAAGCTACAAATGGAATGAAGCAGACATTTTCACCCTTCTCTTTAGGATATGCACTTAAATTTTTTTAAATGTGGGGTAGCATAGGTAAAGGGTTTCCGTTGTTTACTGTAGACCAAAGAATTTCTAAGCTGTGTTCCATTTCCTCCACAGATGACGGACACAATAAATTTACTCTACTTGATGCAGACCCTGCTACTTACGCAATATTTTATCTCACTAATTTCAAGAACGGGAAATCATTCAAGCTGGTTGTACTCTATGGTAGTATTTTCATGCAGACACTGGTCTTGGGGTGGGAAAGAATAGAAGGAAGAAACCCTAGCTTGGCTCTGCCCTGCCTCCTTCTTACCTCCTAAAGACACATGCCCACTCTTGTCATATCTTAGGCTCAGTGATGGGAGGACTCTGAGATTTTCAGTGTGCCAGAAACATATTCTATGGATGCCAAATTCAGGACAGGTTATATCCATGCCTGCCAATCATACTGTCAATCATTTTCCCATCCTCGTGGAGGAGCTCTGTCCCGTCATTCAGTTCTGTGGTCAGTATACAAGATGCAGCCACTACTATTGCTGTTACTCTTTTCACAGCTCGAGAACCAGATGTGAGTCAAGAAATCAAGAACAAGTTTGAGGATCTACGTGAAAAGCATGGAATTTCAAAGGCAAATATGGTTGACCTAACCGAGGCAGGTAAGTCAGGGCTCATCTGGTTTCCTCATCCTGAATTTTATATTATAGAAGAAACAAACCTAGGGGACATTTGTTGCAAGCTGGAGAGGCATCTGGTTCCTCTTGGGGAAATAAAGCGGGCCTGGTACCTGAATGTGTTCTTGTCCCCACCCTGCAGGTACCTGTCGCCGTGCTTGAGATGGAGGAGACGCCTGACCCTCCAGGTGGGCAATCTCCAGTGGGAGCAAAAAGGGGTGGACACAGATGAGTTCCTTCCGAAAGCTTTAGTATTGTGTCCCAAAATTACAATAAAAAGAATTTGATCAGGAACTGTTGAGGAGAGCTTGAAATTTAGCTTTGAATTGGATGGATTTGTGATCTAGTCCTACCATGAGCTTTTAAGTAAGTGACCCAAGCAATTAAGCAAGAAAACAAAATGTGTACTTTACATAGGTGCTGCATGGTTGCATAAAAAGGGCTCAGCAATGTGTTAAATGTCATTAAGGAAGCTTGACCCCTCCCCCCAAAGAATTAAAGTTTGAAATAGAGAGAAGTGGGAGATTCGGTTATGTCCTCCCATTCCTGATAACAACATCTTCATCTGAACTCCATGCAGCTTGGCTTCTTGCCTGGGCGTGGAACTGCGTGATCTTCACTTCTCCTCCAGTCTGGAGAGCAGACTCATTTGTCCCCTCTTTCTCATACATTCCAAAACTTTGTGCAGATAATGTGTGAAAGTCTTTAAAAGTAGCCAAGGCCTTTGTCATTATTCCTCAATATACTGAAAGCTCTTCACTGCTTCTTATGCCGAAGTTCGGGAAACAGCCTCAGATCTTTATTCATCCCTTTTATTTTTCATACCTCATCAATAAGGAAAAGGACAGTTATTCTAGGCTTTTGCATCCCTGAATTATGGTAAGTAACGTCAGTAGATTGCAGGGAAGAGCTGTTTTTCCTTCCTTGTTCCATATAGTAGAGTGTCTGTGTCCTGATGCCAACTCAAGCACTGCTTACCAAGTTTCTGTATTCTTTCTTCCTGGCTTCTTCAGTGCTCAGTGGGGACTTCTCGCCTGGACTCCAGCCTCATCCCTTCCTGTCCACACACCATCCTGTGACAAGTTCTCACGTCTGAGTCCCATCCTGTCCCACAGGAAATCGTAATCCCTGCCTCTTCAGCATCTTTCCTAATTACCTAGGGTGACACATCAAGAATCAAAGCTTACTTTAAATTTCTCTTTGCCACACCCATGGCAACTCTTCACGAATGTCTTCCTCTTCCTGTTCAATAAATGATTACCCATGCACTTAAACATATGTCTCTGTGTTCAGGAAAATGCAGGGCTGACAGTGAGTGAGCAGACCTTCTGGGCTCTGTACCCAGGATGCTTTTTATATCCCAGAATCTAACCTGAGGTCAGGATTCCGCCTCCTCTGCATAGTCCCAAGCCCCCATGAGTGCTGCCTGCCCTTTGGTTCTCCTGCTTTAGTGGCTTTACAAGAACCTTAGGAACATGAGACTCCTGCATGCTTCCTCCAGCCACAGGGTCTCTTTTCCAACAGAGCACAGAGAGACACATGCTTCTGAGGCTATGTCTGCTCAACACAGTTCAGGACATGCCTCCCAGGGTGGGTCAGGGGGAAGGGGGAAAGGTTTGGTTGTTAGAGTCACAAAGGCTAAAGAGGAAAGCTTTCCTAGTTCCCATAGCATGCTCTGGTCCCTAGATTAAGAGATTAAATTAGGTTGAGGCTCATGACTCCTGAATCAAGTTCTTGGTGTGGTTTGCTAAAATATGACAAAACATTATTGAGAAAGCCAACCACTTATGCTGAGGCACCCCCCATACTGTCTCCTACTCATTTCTTCCCCACCTCTGATAGATTCTTACCATGTCTACTAGACTGGCCTGAAATTTCTGGGTCCAAATCAGTCTCTAGCCACAGCCTTATAAGTGACTGCAGCTACATCTATGTACCACCATGCCCAGCTTTTAACTTTTAACCTGGGAATTTCGGTTTGTTTGGGTTTTTTTGTTTGTTTTTATTTTTTTGTTGTTTGTTTTTTTCAAGACAGGGTTTCTCTGTGTAGCCCTTGCTGTATTGGACTCTGTCGACCAGGCTAGCCTAGAACTCACAGAGATCCACCTGCCTCTGCCTCTCTGTGTGCCACCATACCTGGCTAAATCTTGGCATTTAAGAGACAAAAAAAAAAATGTGCACAACCTAAGCTATCCTTGAGAATACTTAGAAAATTAAATAACAGTTCCAGTCCAGAACTGTGTTGATGACTGAAAATGCTACCATGAGTCAAGAGACCACACTTAGAGAAATGCACAGGAAACTTTGGCTATTCTCAGGTCAATGTGGCAGCTTGACTTCAACACCAAACACTCTGGAAATGATGGGTGAAATAGTAAAAACATCCAAAGTCAGGCAGAGTAATCTCTTTCTAAGGGAAGAAGACAGGGAAGTGCTGACGGCTGACAGGGCAGAACTCGCTAGTCTCCATTATTCTCCATCATCTGGGAGTAGATTGCAGCTAACCAAGCATACAGGGTTGGGGGCAACTGTCACAAAGACCCGACAGAGATGCTGGATGAAGATGCACCCATCAGAGACAGAATGATTTTGAGAACAGCTCCCCACCCTTATCTGGACATACAGCAAGATGACTGCCTTTGGCTGTAGAATTTTAGAGCTAGGAGTCCCCATTTCAGCAAGCTGGCCTAATGTTCACAGTTGGCCCAGAATGTCTTGTCAGACATAAATAACCTCATAAAATATCAGCATCAGGCAAGACCATTCTGGGGTCATAAATACAAGGTCATTTTGTCATCTATAAACATGTCTGTCCTCTAGCTAAAATGACTGACAGCTGCTTCTCCACCAGCTGCAGGGTTGGCTTTATGTTTGTCTCCACGTATTATAAATGAGATTTATTGGGCTATCTAATCACTCAGCTGTTGTTGTTTTCTAATTGCACCCAACCTAGAGCTTCCTGAAACATCCCCAAATCCTGTAGTGGGTTTCTTGTTTCATTTCTTTTATAAAAATTATCTTGTGTGTTTGTGTGTGTGCACCAATGAGCGTATGTGCGTGTGCATATGTATATATGTAGAAGTTGGTGTCAATCATCCTCCTCTACCACTCTCCACCTTGCTTTCTAGGATAGAATCTTTCACTAAACCAAGAGCGGATGAATGTGGCTAGCCAGGCTGACCAGCAAACCCCCAGGACCCTCCTGCCTCTGCCTCCCCAGTATTGAGATTACAGGTGCATTCCACCATGCTTGGCTTCTTGTGTGGATCCGAGGGATCCAAACGGAGGTCCCTGGGCTTTCAGGGAAAGTAGCTTACTGACTAAGCCAGCTCCACAGCCCACGTTTTTTCTGAGATGCCCGGACTGCCCTTAGAGGTTTCTTCCCAACTTCAGTAGTAGACTGGCAAACCCGACCTTATTTTACTTACAAATATGCTACTAGTGCTCTTTAGCAGGTGACATTAAATTCTTAAGAGGAAAGAGAGGTTATTCCATGACTTGGAAGCACCAGACTAAATCATAAATGCAACTCTTGATTTGAGGCTGTGCACTTGGTAAGGAACGGAACCAAGAAAGTCTTCAAATTTTAGTCTCAGATATGAGAATAGGAGGATTGCCCTTTCTCCAAGTCTCTTGGGAGAATAAATTTAAGGGAGAAGGGAATGTCCCAGTTCCAAACCTTTCACTAGTTAGCCAGGCTGCTATAAAAAGGCCCCAGGGCTTGGAAGACAACTCAGCTGGTGAGGAGCTTGCTGTGCAAGTGTGAGAACCTGAGTTTGATCCCCAGAACCCACATGAAAGAGCTGAGCTTGGTGGAGCATAATGGTACATGCTTGTAATCCCAGCACTGGGTAGATGGACACAGATTCCCAGGCCTCAGCCTGCTGGCCAGCCAGCCCAGTCTCTAGCTCAGCCTCCTGGGCTCCAGAAAAACAACAGACCTGGTCTCCTAATACAGTGGACATCCTCTGGCAATCAACATTGACACCTGGCCTCCAAACATACATGCACACATGAAAACCTGTACCAGTGCACACGCGCACACACACACACACACACACACACACACACACACACACACACGCATACACACACGGGCCCAGATATAATCTAAAATGGCTCAGTGACGATGGATGTATTCATTCAGGAGTCTGGTTCTTTCTCTATATCAGCCCCCTGAGACATGTCCTGGTCCACATGGAACAAGGTAAGAGGAGACAGTTGGTGACACTCTGTCTTCTGTTCACTCTATTCTGGCTCTGAATCCAGGTTCTGCTTTATTTATTATCCTCCAAGGCCAGTTCACTCAGAGTGTTACCTTAAGGATTAAAGAGTCACATGCTTAGTTAAAGGGAAGGCATGAATTTCTTTTGGCAATGCAAATTCTCCCAAAATGTAGAGGATGTTTGTTGTATTTGATTCTCAACCTTTCCACATATCTTAACTAGACATTGCTTTAAGCTTGAGAACTCTTGGAATTTTCTAGACTGGTTTCTATGACCTGCCTACTTCCCCCAACACTGCCCCATCTCTTAATTTGATGGTGACCATTTTGAAGCCATCTACAACAGACTTTTATGAGAACCGAGCTGCTTATGGGTTACATCTATGTAGGGGGCCTACATCCAGTCCAAGTATGGTCCTTGATTGCTGCTTCAGTCTCCACAGGCCGACTCCCTCTTCCCCTGGGCCCTGGTCAGTTGGTTCTGTTGGTCTTCTTGAGAAACTCCTGTCATCTCTGGGGTCTTCTATCCTTCCTGGCCCCACCCCATTCCAGAAGGCTTCCTGGGCTCCTCCCAGTGACTGGCTGTGGATCTCTGCCTCTGTTTCCATAAGCTGCCGGGTAGAGCAACTCAGAGGAGAATTCCTGTCTGTAAGCATAGCAGAGTAGGGGAGACGCAGGGGAGCGGGCACAAGGGAAACGCGAAGGGAGCACGGAACTGGGTGAAGAGGAGGGAGGTGGCTTTGATGGGATGTAAACTGAATAAATAAAAATTAAAATTAAAAAATAAAACAACAGACTTGGGTGGGGTGGTTCTTTAGCCACCTTCAAACTCTCAGCAGCTGTCTTGTCCGCTGTTGAGCCTAGACCCTCACTTGACGGTCATCACTTACCCTGCTTCAGCCCAGGCTGCAGAAGCAGAGACTGTCAATAAAGTTGGAGTAAGGCTGCAGGGGAGGAAGGCTTGACTTAGGAACACCCACTTTCTGGGAGCTGAAGCTCCCAGGAAAAGAAGCTGTACTGTGCCAAATGCTCTACATTGCTGACTAATGGGTTAAAACTTCATTGATTGGGCTAGAGAGATGACTAAGAGGTTAAGGGCACTGAATGTTCTTCCAAAGATCCTGAGTTCAATTCCCAGCAACCACTTGGTGGCTCATAACCATCTATAGTGAGATCTGGTGCCCTCTTCTGGCCTGCAGGCATACATGCAGGCAGAATACTGTATAAATAAAAATTAAAAAAAAACACACACAAAAAACTTCAGTGATTGTACAGAGGTGGGATGTTGTATGTCCAGAGCTAATTTTTTTTACTATTATTAATCCCCTAAATCCTTCATTTCCTGCCCCTGTGTGGCCCTAATATCATTGTGGCTATTGGGTAAATTAGGCTAATAATACTTTCAGCATCTGAGGTGTGTAACAGAGATTTCTCCAGTTTGGTGTGACTCACCTGATGGTCCCAATGTGTTCTTAAAGTACCTTAATTTATGCTTTGTTATAGTGCTATGAAGACTCGTGGAACTGTTGCCACACTGGCATATGGTACTCGGGGTAGCCCAAAACTGGGTTCCTGGACTGTGGCCACTTCTACTCTCTCTCTCTCTCTCTCTCTCTCTCTCTCTCTCTCTCTCTCACACACACACACACACACACACACACACACACACACATTTATTTGTTGTTGGGGGAGAGAGACTGTGTGTAGGGGTCAGAGGACACCTTTAGGGAGTTCATTCTCTCCTTCTATGGTTGAATCCAGATCATCAGTCTTGGTGTCGATTCCTTTACCTGCTGAGCTATTTGGCCGGCTTCAGGGTGAACTTTCTCTCAGTCCATTGAAAGTGAGAGCTGGGTTTCTGCCCCAACATACACTTCCCACTTGGCAGGCCCAAGCCTATAGGCTTCTTGGGCAGGTTTTGCTGACAACAGCAATCACTGGCATAACCCTTGAGTTATTGTTATCTTCAGTCCTGTTGCTCTGTAGCTTTGATCAGTGCATAGTTTGTCTTCCAAGACACATTCAACAACCACCTGACCAAATGTTTTGCTACCATGTGATTAAAGGCCCCGGCTTTCCAAGCTGTAGCATCTGAACTCAAGAAATCCCAATACTGACCTTCTGGCCAGCTGGTCAGAAAGCTTAAGTTCTACCAGTTGCTTCAGCTAGTATGTCTCCACCACGCTACACATGCTGTAAGCTAACCGGGCTAACAGAACTCACAATGAAGTAGGCAGTGAGTTCACAGGTCAGCAGACAGCCTCTGAAACACGGAACTGTTTGTGTCTCGTGAGCGTAAAAGCCCTGAGGTGTTTGTTAGCTACTTTCCTTAAAGATGCCAGGAACACAACTCTCAGCTGAACTAGGGTAAACTCCCCTTCGTGCCCTCTCACGTTCGCCTGGTAATATAAGAGTCTACTTGCCACTCGGATTTTCCCTGAACATTCCTATGACTCTGAGACATCCACATTCTGTAAACTCATTGCTTTTTTTTTCTCAGTACATAAAAAACCCTCTCAGGGCTTCCAACAGTACTTTCTTTTTTTGGAAACTACACTCTTCCTGTGACTCTGATGCTTCAAGGAAACAAATGATTGCTTCTTATCTTAGTTAAGGACACGGTATGTGGACAGGACTGCAATGCATCAGTTCAATGACATATCCTTATCAGTCACCAACATGTGATTTTCTTTAATGAGTTGAAAGGGACTGTTCTGGACCTTTGTTGCCATCATATCTTTAAAAAACATTGAGTGGTCTTCGTCCAGCAGCCACATCTGTAATATCCATATCCCATGCAGGGTTGTAGATGAAAATCCGTGCGCATAACACTAGGGGACCCGAGCCACCAGGGATCTTGCCAGACTGGAATTCTGGTTTGATAGGTCAAGTTGAAGCTCTGGTTTCTGAACAAATGATTTGGCAATTAAATGATTGACATGATTTGACAGGCACCAACCAGCTCTCTACAGGATTAGAGTGAATGAAGGGAATGAGTGAGGCCGCTAAAATCACTGGTGATTTTGAAGGAGTAATAGACAAGAGGAGTAGGAAGACAGGTCACAGTGTTCAGAGAGGTCGCTTGTGGGTGTTAGATGTGTGGGTGGCTGGATCAGCTTCTCTGTAGCATCTAAGAGCCATTCATTAAGAAAGAAGAGTGTTTTGGAGGCAGGGAATTGACTCGCTCAGTAAAGTGCTTGTTGCACAGGAATCCCCAGCACCCAGAGGAAGCCAGCAAACCTCTTATACCAGGACTGGGGAGGCAGAGACAAAAAGGATCCTGAGGGCTTGCCAAGTTGACAGTCAACAGCAAACTCCAGGTTGAGTGAGAAACCCTATGGAAAACGGGGCAGGGGAGGGGGAACAGAGACAAAATGCATCTGAGGAAATGGTTTAGTGGGTGAAGGGACTGTTGTGTGAGCCTGAGGCCCTAGACTTGGCTCACTGACAGCCATGTAAGAACTGGGGCAGTAGTGTGTGCCTGTAACCTCAGGGATGAAGGACAGAGACAGGTGGATCCCAGGGCTGACTGGCCGGCCATTCCAGCCTGAACTAGTAAGCTCAGGGTTCACCGAGAGCCCCTGCTTCAAAAACTAAGGTGGACAGTAACGGAGGAAGACGCCTTACATTGACCTCTGGCATCCAAACGTGCACGTATAAGCACATGAAAAGACACACGCTCTGTCTCTCTCACACACACATGCATGTGTGAGCATACACACAACACAACACAGAACGCATCATTTTAGAGGTTTCAGGCCACGATCAGTTGGCCCCATTGCTTTGTGGCTGTGATGTGTATCCATCCGGGTGGAAGAGAACAACTGAACGCCACCGCTCTTAACTTCAGGGGGAGACACAAAGGAGTAGGGAAGAGCCGGCTCCACAGGGTCCTGAAGACACCTTGAAGGCTCCTCTGCTCCTTGATAGCAACACTGACCAAGGCTGAGTTAGTAACACACAGGCCACTGAGGGAACATTCCAGATCCAAACTGCAAGAGCAACTTATTTTCTGCTTCCTAGTTTTTGGGCAGTTTTTTAAATTTTGTTTTTAAAAAGATAGAGAGAAGGAAAGGAAAATTAAGAAAGAAAAGAAAAGTTAAGTCAAGAATAGAACTCTCTGAGATGCGCTCCTTTTCGAGGGCAGGAGCCCTTTTAGAACTTGTGGAGACTGTGAACATTTGTTGGCTGACCAGGACTCCTACAGAACATCACGCTCTGCACCCTCTCCTGCCCCCAGCCCCTGAAAGCTGCACCGAATGCCATTTTCATTCCCCCTTGTGGATCATCAGAAGGACTTTGGCTGCTGCCAGATGGAAGTCTCCATCACGGAATATAAGCAAATACGATTTGCCAAAGTAAATTTAATCCAGAAAGTCCGCCCTTTCCACATGTCCACCAGTTCCCTGAGTGTTCACGTATGTCCACACCTCTTCTGACCTTGGGAGAACCTGCTTCCATTTTTGCTAGTGTAGGTCGGAATCTCGGTGCTGGTGTGATTACCATGTCTCATTCCTCTCCTGTGAAGTTTCATCTTTAGTAAATTGCTTTGTATTTTCTTTTTTCGAACAGGCTCTCTCTGTGTAGCCCTCCCTGGCTGGCATGGAACTTGCTATATAGATCAGGCTGATTTTGAACTCACAAAATATCTGCATGCCTGCCTCCTGGGTTCAGAAATTAAAGGGCATGCCACCATCCCTAGCCTCATGTCAATTTTCTTATGAAAATTTATTTTCCTCATGAGCAGGGATATTGAGTTCTTCAATAGCATAGTCTGTTGACTTCACATATGATAAACATCCTCTGTCACTGTCACCTTTACCCATAGCACCCATCAGTGGCACCTAATTAATCTGATGTAATCGGATCCACCAGTTTGGGCCAAGATTTATTTCCTGCTTTTAACTTTTTGTTGTGGAAAATTTTGCTGCTTCTTGTACATAAATGTTCTGTATTTTCTCATACTAACTTTATAGTTTTTCTCTATCACATTTAAATGTTTATTAACTGGCTTCACGTTATTATAAGAAAATGTCTGAGAAAACTAACATATAAAAAACATGATTGTTAGGCTGGAGAGATGGCTCAGTGGTTAAGAGCACTGGCAATTCTTCCAGGGGTCCTAAGTTCAATTCTCAGCAGCCACATGGTGGCTCATGGCCATCTATAAAGGGGTCTGATGCTCTCTTCTGGCATGCAGGTGTAAATGCAGACAGAACACTCATGCATTAAAAAAAAAAAAAAGAAGAAGAAGAAAGAAAGAAACAATATCCTGGTGGCACATACCTTTTTTAATGTCAGCGCTCAGGAGGCAGAGGCAAGTGGGTCTCTATGAGTTCAAGGATAATCTAGTCTACTTGCTAAATTATAGGCTATTCAGAATGAAGACACCCACACACACACAGATTAAGTTATTTGGACTCATAATTCTGAATGCTACAATCTAGCATCAGATGGCCCATTGGGTTCACAAGGGCAGCACATCCCAATGGGAGCACATAGCAAAGGGAACCATTCACCTCATGAGAGACCAGAGAGATGCCAGGGACCCAGAATGCCCTTCATAGCATCTCTACCCAACCATGACCTAAGGTTGCCAATGAGTCCCGTATCTCCTAAGATTCTACACATACCTCATAGTGCCATCCTAGGGACAAAGCCTTTGCAGGCATACTTATTTCTTCCTCCCTTCCTACCCCTCAACACTAGGTAGAAGAAAATGTTAGAAAAAAAGGGGGGGGGGACCTAGACCTCTTTAGATTGAGTTCCTTGAGGCAATTCCAATCTTCATAGTATATCCAGAAGTCCAGTAACCAGCAAACAGCAAATGCAGCAGCAGGATAAACCAGCAGCAGCTTTCTTCCTCCTCAGGCCCCTTTCCTCTCTGTCCTCTGGCATTTACACCCTCTCCTTAAGTCTTCAGAATTAAACAATCTGCATCTGGCAAAGATCATGCCCCTCTCTGAGCCCACATGAGGCAATCATAGTTAACAGCTATGAACAAACTAAAAGCAGCCCCATATCCCAAACTTGGGATTAAAACAAAAACATATTTACATAATATAACTGAGTTTTTAAAGAAACCACAACTTCCACTACAGCCCTTAGAACATGAGCTTTGAGATACATCATCCAAACCACAGCAGTCTTTAATCTAGTTGGAGTCTGGGCTCATGTGTAGGTGAAGTGGGAGATTAGTTTCCCAGCATCATTTTGTCTTTGCTCACTGATTCTTCTTCTCCTCCTCCTCTTTTCTTCATCTCCTTCTTCTCCTAAACGTTTCCCCCTCTATTAATTTATTTATTTACTTTTCGTACCAATTGCAGCCTCCCTCCTCTCCTCCCAACCCCACCCAACACCCTGCTCCCCAGTTCTCCCCTCTCCTTCTCCTTCGTCCCCCATGGGGCCCAAACATATTAAGTTGATAAGTTGATTAAGGTCCCTGGCATATTAAGTTGATACAGGACTAGGCACATCCTCTCCCAAAGAGGCCAGACCAGGCAGCCTAGTAAGGAAAACAGGATCCAAAGGCAGGCGACAGAGTCAGAGAGGGCCCCCGCTCCAGTTGCTGAGGAACCACATGATGACCAAGCTGCACATCTGTGCAGAGGACCTAGGTCCAGTCCATGCATACTTTTTGGTTGGTGGTTCAGTCTCTGTGAGCCCCCATGGGCCCAGGTTAGTTGACTCTGTAGGTCTTTCTTCCTGTGGAGTCCTTGAGCCCTCCGGCTCCCTCCGTCGTTCTCCCAGCTCTCCCACAGGGCTTCTGGAGCTCTGTGTGATGTTTGGCTGTGGGTCTCTGCATCTGTTTCCACCAGCTGCTGGGTGAAGCCTCTCAGAGGAGTTAGGCTAGGCTCCTGTCTGCAAGCATAGCAGAGTAACATTAATAGTGCCAGGGACTGGGACTCTCCCATGGGATGGCCTCCAGTAGGGCCATTCCCTCAATCTTTGCTCCATCTTTGTCCCTGCACATCTTGTAGGCAGGAAAAATTTTGAGTAGAAGGTTTTGTGGGTGGGTTAGTGTCATTATTTCTCTACTGGAAGTCTTATCTGGCTACAGGAGGTGGCCACTTCAGGCTCCATGTCCCTCACTGTTGGGAGTCTCAGCTAGGGTATAGACTTCATGCGGCCTCCCCTATCCCAGGTCTCTGGCAAGTCCCAGAGATGCTCCCATTTCTGATTTCCATTCTCTCACCTGGTCTTCCCTCCTCCCTGCTCCTAATCCTCACCCTGCTTCCCTCCCCATCCTACCTAGCTTCCTCTCTCTACCCACCTCCAAAGCCTGTTTTATTTCCCCTTCTGAGTAAGATTCAAGCATCCTCTCTTGGGCCTTCCTTGCTACTTAGCTTCTTTGAGTCTGCAGATTACCCTGTACTTTATAGTATCCTGTACTTATGGCTAATATCCACTTATGGGTACATACCATGTCTGTCTTTCTGGATCTGTGTTATCTCACTCAGGATGATCTTTCTAGTTCCATCAATTTGCCTGAAAATTGCATGATGTCTTTGTTTTTAATAGCCGAGTAGTATTTTATTGTATAAATGTATCACATTTTCTTTATCCATTCTTTGGTTGAGGGACATCTAGGTTGTTTCCAGTTTCTGGCTATTACAAATAAAACTGCTATGAATATAGTTGAGCAAGTGTTTTGTGATATGATAAAGCATCTTTTGGGTATATACCCAGGAGTGGTATAGCTGGGTCTTGAAGTAGAATTAGTCCCACTTTTCTGAGAAACCACCAGATAGATTTCCAAAGTGGTTGTACAAGTTTGCACTCCCACCAGCAATGAAGGAGGGTTCCCCTTTCTCCACATCCTCAACAGCATGTGCTGTCACTTGAGGTTTTGATCATAGCCATTCTGATGGCTATAAGATAGAATCTCAGAGTCATTTTGATTTGCATTTTCCTGATGACTAAGAGTGTTGAATATTTTTTAAGTGAGCCATTAGAGATTCTTCTGTTAGAATTCTGTTTAGCTCTGTACCCCATCTTTATTTGGGTTATTTGGTTTGCTGGTGTCTAATTTCTTGAGTTGTTTATATATTTTGGATATTAGCTCTCTGTTGGATGTAGGGTTGGTGAAGATCTTTTCCCATTTGTTGGCTCCCACTTTGTCCTATTGACATTGTCTTTTGCCTTACAGAAGCTTTTCAATTTATGAAGTCTCATTTATTAATTGTTGATCTTAGTGCCTGGGCTGTTGTTGTTTTGTTAAGAGGTTGTCTCCTGTGCCAATGAGTTCAAGGCTATTCCCCATTTTTTCTCTTCTTGGTGTAACTCTAACCAAGTGAGTGAAAGACCTGTATGAAAAGAACTTCAAGTCTCTGAAGGAAGAAATTGAAGATGTCAGAAGACAGATCTCCCATGCTCATGGATTGATAGGATTAACATAGTAAAAATGGTCATCTTACCAAAAGCAATCTACAGATTCAAATGCAATCCCCATCAAAATATCAACACAATTCTTTATAGACCTTGAAAGAACAATTCTCAAAAAAAAAAAAAAAAAAACCCAAAAACCAAAAACCCAGAATAGCTAAAACAATCCTGTACTATAAAAGAACTTCTGGAGATATTTCTATCTCTTATTTTAAGCTGTATTACAGAGCAATAGTAATAAAAACTGCATGATATTGGCATATAAACAGACAGGTTGATCAATGGAATAAAATTGAAAACCCAGAAATAAATCCACACACCTACAGATACTTGAATTTTTACAAAGAAGCCAAAACTATACAGTGGAAAAAAGACAGCATCTTCAACAAATAGTGCTGGTCCAAGTGGATGTCTGCATGCAGAAGAATGAAAAAAGATCCATATTTATCACCCTGCACAAAACTAAAGTCCAAGTGGATCAAAGAGCCTACTGATTGTTATTGCTACCTCTACCATACTGTCAGTCCAATGCATCCAGAGAAGTCCCTTAATAGGCCCACAGACAGATTGGCATGTTCTTGTGCCAATATGACAGTCTTGGGCGATTCCAGGTATTTTTTTTTTATTTAGATAGTATATACATATCCTGGGACTGGAGAGATGGCTCAGGGGTTAAGAGCACTGGCTATTCTTCCAGAGGTCCTGAGTTCAATTCCCAGCAACCCCATGGTGGCTCACAACCACATATGCTGAAATCTGATACCTGCTCTGTCTGGCGTGCTGGTGTACATGTAGACAGAGTACTCAGACATAAAATTAATAATTAAAATAATATATATATTCTTGTTTTGCATTGTGACCCACTAAGTCTAAACTCCACTACCAGTGCTTTGAGGTTACCTCTCACAGCTGTGCCCTCTGGCTGGCTGTCCCACATTCACTTCTCTGACATAAACAAAGGTCTCAAACTAGAGCCCTGGATGTGCCTTGAGTGAAACGGGCATTGACTGGTATGACCTGAGGTGCTGTGTTTTGTTTTCTAAGTTGTCTTGACACTGTTCCCTTTAAACATGAGCACCTTAGCCCAAGTAGACAAAAGTTAGATCAATGTCAAATAGATCTCTAGAATAAATATCACAGCAGGACATGCTGGGGTTGTGTTAGGAAACTCACAGGCAGTGCTAAAACTCCTCCTAATCCCTGATCCTGGCTTAGGAGACTTTGTCCCTTTGATGCTGTTCCACCAAGACAGAATTTAATTGGAACTGTCCCTGGACACACGCCTTCTGCGGAACTAACTACTGTTCTCGAAATTAAGCATTTCAAAAACCTTTCAGCAGGGCTTCCTAAAGTTTTTAATGGAACTGGTTTGGGTTGAGAGAATAATGGACAATCCTTGGCTAACCACTTGCTGGACAGAGAACTGACATATCAGGCTGACCCAGAGAATTGGCCCTGCTCCTCAGGCCATGGCCTCAAAGTTCAAGGTTACTTATCACCCACCTACCAGGATCCCCACATCCCAACAATACCTCAGAGGTCCTCTCTTAACCTTGAGATTGCACCCTAAGCCTTCCAGTGAATTCTGGAAGCCATACGAGTACCAAACTCTATGTTCTTTCTCTATGCACATATCCACAGTAAAGTTTAATATAGCGCTTGGCTATATTAAAGGATTACCAACAACAGCTAATATAGTAAGTATGATAGTATGCTATAAGAAAAGTTATTCAGAACTTTCAGATTATCTCTGGCACTTTCTATTTAATATTTCTAGATTGCTTCTAGCCAAGGATAACTGAAACTAAAAACAACAACAACCTACAAGGGAAACATTAACCCATATTTAAGAAATAATTCCAGGGTCTGAAGGGATGTCTCAGTTATTAAAAGCGCTTGCTCTTGCGGAGGACCTAGGTTTGTTTCTCGACACCCACATCTGCTGGCTCACAACCACTGGTAACTCCAGTTCTGATGCCATCTCCTGGCATCTATAGGTACCTACACACACGGTGCACACACACACACACACACACACACACACACACAGAAAATAATAACTCTTTCAAAAAGAAATCACCAGGCCTCCAGTTGAACACCGTAAATTGGACATGTGATCGTCTTTCCTTCTTCCTGTAGCCTTACTAAGACCCTAAAAGCTAGAAGCTTCGCAGTGGACGGAAGAGAGTGGTTGCAGCAAAAACACCCAAAGATGAAAAGAATGCAAAGGAAGTAATATCAGACAAGGATGGCCATAATCTCAGAAGCTAGCAGCTGGTGTACAGGGCCGAGTTTGCCAAGCAGAAAACACCCAAAGCCTCGAGAGGAGTTAAGAGCCAAGAAGAGCAAAAATCTCAGGGCAAAAGCTCCAGGTCAGCAGAGAGGCAGGCAAAGGGGACAAAAGGCCTGCACAGCATTACCTGTGCAGCCAGAGCAGACTGGAGGCAGTCCAGACTGCCCCCAAGGTGGGAGGAGAAAGACAGGAAGAAAGGGTATGACTTGGGGTATTCGCTGAAGGAAAAGAATTTTATAATGGGGAGGGTATGTAACCGAGCATGAGGACAAAGAATGACATTCCAGATCTCTGGCCCACACAACAGGAAATGAAAAGCTGGGGGTGCAGTTGAAAAGAGAACTACAGGAACTGGGGAGACTAAGAGTTCCGGCACAGGCGTTAAGTTTAAAGTGACTATTGAACTGGCAAGGGACAGCGCTAAGCCATTATTTTTATTGTCTTGGTCAGTCACGGTTTGCAGAGGCTTATAAGGACAAACCCATAAAGCTTCCGTATTCCCCATCAGGACCAATCAGGGGCAAGCATCTACCCTGATGTACTTTCTGCCTGCGTAACTGCCGCCTACATCCAATCAGGGGCAAGCACGCATCCTGACATGGTTCCTGCCCACACGTCATCAAGCACACCTGGTGCAGCTGGATTAAACAAACCTGTTTAGGGGAGTAAAATCTTGTGGCTTCTTATCTCCCAGAAACACTAGCCCCCAGCCTTTCAGGAAGAATCTCTCCTTGGGCAAGAGGCTTACAGGGCAGAGGCACTTTTTTTTTTTTTTTTTTTTTTAATGGATCTCTTAGGTACAATAATTAAAACATAACTGGTTCTCACCCTGTCGTAGCTGCTGCTCAGTCAACCTCTAAGATGAATACGGACAACATGAGTTAAGACACACACAGTTTTGTGTGTCCTCAGCAGAATTAAGCTAACCTGTCCTAGTGATGTCGGCCACACCCCCAGCGCTTCGGCAGAACAGACCTCACAAGACAGCAAGCAGTATGTAGGAATTTAGGAGCGTATTCTGCCAGCTCTTGAATTAATTCAAACCCTGACCTAGGTAGGGCGGCTCCCGTGCAGACCATGGGGTGTAAGGTCCATTGATTCTCAACGAGGCTGTTGATGAATTAAGTGGACCTGAATGGCAACCAGGACCAAGTTTTCTAAACATTTCCAAGCCTTTTAAGGGCATCCTAAGGGTGAAGTCACAAAGTTCTAGGAAACCAATAAGTGGCCCCTTCTGTGTAACAGAGAATATAGCTCTTTTCAGATGCTGGGCACCAGCTAGCAGCATGACTGTCCTAAAGTCGAGCACCGACTGTGGGAATCAGGCACCAGCAGTTGTGGTCACCTCCCAGGGCGCAGGACCTCTTCAAACTATCAAGCAGACCCAGATTATTTTGTGCTCTGAAGCCTGGGGCCCAGGAACACTGTTTAAGAACAACAACAAAAAAAAAAAAAAAAAAAAAAAAAAAAAAAAAAAAAAAAAAAAAAAAAAAAAAAAAAAAAAAAACAGGGCTAGGACATAGATTTGGGCACAGGGGTCGCAGCTCGGGTTGTCCAGCACCCCAGGCTGCTCCAGGCAGTAGCGTCCAATGCCATGAAGAAATCTGTAGCTCTGGAGACACCCAGCTGTTAGGTGTCAGTGGAATCAAGCCACCCCACCCAGGACCGGTGCCACTGCCCAAGGGGGCGCTTGTCCACTGTCAAGCCACCAAGCAGAGCGAGGGCACCCGCACAATCGGATTTTCACAATATTTTTTTTTTCCCAAGCAACCCCACAGGTCTCTTGATACTAATATGACCAACTTCACAATGGCGACATCTGGTGGTCAACTTGACAACTTCCAAGCCTGTGAGAAACTATCCCAGGAGCATGGAAGAACAGAAAAAGCTGTCTTCTGTGCCCCACACGTATGTGCACCTATGCGCGCAAGCCCACACACACAATAAGCGGGTGAGGGAATTAACGGATGGATGGTTTATAGACACACATGCCCATGCAGGACTTGGCACCTTGTGTTACTGGTCTCAGACACCACTTTGCCAGGCCTGGTCCTCCAGGTGGCTGTACTGGGGTTGCGTAGCATGGGGTTGCACTGTCCAGGACATCATGGAGTCTAACACCCTCCTTGGCGTCTGGTGAGTGGCGATGGCTATCAGTCACAGCTTCAGTTTGACCTTGTTGTTCACAGGGCAGGCACTCCTAGGCCTGATGCTGATCCTCTGTCCAGGTCTGTGTCAGCTGCAGCTCCAGGTGCAGCAGGCCCTGGTTGGGCTGTGTAGCAGAAAGGGCCTGCCTCGGACTGCACTCTGAGCAGGACTTCAGCTTTGTCATGCAGCCCAAGGCCTGAAGGTGCATCTCAGCTCTGTGACTGTCACCTCGGCGTCTCTGATCTTGGAAGTCTGAGTTCCGACCTCTGGTGCTCCACCCAGTCTACTGGGACCAGTGCCTGTCCATTTCCTCTCAGGTCTTCTACAGCCGCTGTCATATTGAGTCCTGGACTCGCCATAACCCTGTTGAGGTTATAAGATCTGGGATCACAAATTTCCATGCTCAGTCTGGAACTGGATGTCTAGGCTGTATTGGCCTCTGTTTGGCTGCTAAAACACCGTGACTAAGGCGAACTGTGGAAGGGTTGAGCGAGGCTTGAGAGTTCATCATGGGAGTGGAGCATGTCAGCAGGTGCAGGCGCGGTGGCGGGAGCTGGAAGCTGAGGGCCCCCCTCTTCAAGTGCAAGCACGAAGCAGAGAGGACCAACTGGGAGGAGAGTGAGGATTTAAGCTCAAAACCCAGTCAGTAACAAGCTTTTCCCGGCAAGACGGTGCTTCCTCTCTCCAAAAGCACCACCAGTTGGGGGCCAAGAGTCCAGACACCTGAGCCCATGGCGGGCATTCCTCATCCACACCACCACACGAGTCCAGACACCTGAGCCCATGGCTGGCATTCCTCATCCACACCACCACACGAGTCCAGACACCTGAG